>WSPJ01000054.1:45553-67187 GCA_009764595.1 Geothlypis trichas
TTGCCCCTAGGGGCCTGTCCCCACAGGGCTGGGCTGCCTGCCTGCTGCTGGCGACTGGCAATGGGCAGAGGCAGAGCTGGCAGCCAGCTCAGGTCCCCACTGCTGCCAAGGTCATGGTGCTGTGTCTGCGACCCCCCTGAGACAGAGCTCTAACCCCACAGAGCTGCTTTGACCATGTGGAAGAGCATCATGTGCTCGCCCAGGACTGCGGAGCCGGCGCTGCTGATACTCCTGGATGTGCTGGGGAGCTGGCCAGAGCACAGCACGTGCACCTCCGATGGGGACAAAACGGGTGTCTTTGGCCTGGCTGTGAGTTTCTGGAACTGGCCTTTGCTGGCCCCAAGGCTGCCTCTCCAGAAGCTCCCCCTGCGTCTCTCTGGGCATCTCCCTCCCCTGCCCGGGCCCTGCCACACGGACACCTCGGCACTGAGCGCTGTCTCGGGGGGCTTTGTCCTTTGCAGGCAACCGTGGTGATGTGGAAGATCCTCCAGGTGCCCTGTGTCCCACATATGGTGACGGTGTATTTCCCCCGCCTCTTTGTGCATCTGCTCTCCCAAGTGTTCTTCAGCACTCTGGATATGCCAGAGGAGGTCGATGCCTTCTGGAAGGGATGCCAGGAGGAATACGGCCTTGCCACCAGCCCCAACAGGTGCTCCATCCCACTCCTCCTGTCTCTGCATCGTCCCTGGGCAGGAGCCAGTGCTGCCAGCGTGACCTGGGCTTTGCTCTGCACGCAGGTTTGCAGTGCGCACCCTGAAGTCCCTGCTCTGCCGAATGCAGCACGAGGATGTGGTGGTGGCAATGGAACGCAGTTGTGGCTGGGAAACGCTGCTGTGTGCTGACACCCACCACTATGCCGTGGGTCTGCTGGCCAGGTGAGACCCCCTTCTCCCCACTGCCTCTGACATTTGTGCGCTGTGCCCAGGGAGCTCCACACAGTCCCCGAGATCGTGGGCCAGAGGGCCTTGTCACGGAGGGATGGCCAAGCAGACTGGAAAAGGCTGGGGGAGGAGGGTGCCCACCAGGAGCTGCCTCCCAAATAGCCCTGGGCTCCTTGCAGGATGCTGGGGAAAGACCAGACCTGTGTGAGTCAGTCCTGGCAGAGGTTTGACCCCTGGCCCACAGCCTTGGTTCCTTATTCTCCTGCCAGGGAGATGTGCTGTGTCTCCATGCCCTTGTGTTCCCGCATCGCTCGCTACCTTCTCCGGCTGCTCAGCACACAGGAGCCCCGCTGGGAGCTGCCCGCCCTGGCGTTCCTTGTGGAGGTGAGCCTGATGGCCAGCGCTGCCTGGCTGAGCTGCCTCCCAGCTCTCTGCCCTCCTGGAGCCGCGGCTGCCTGGGACGGTGCCCGCGCCCTGTGCTGCTGCCTGGGCCCAGCCCTGTGCGGCTCCGGGCTCCTGCCGGCCGGCTCCCCTGTCACTGCCCTGTGCCTTTCAGGTCCTCGAGTTCCTGGACTTGAGTGAACGTGGTGTTAACAGAGTCCTGCAAATCTTGTCAAGGCAGCTGCAGAGCGAGTGCAGGGAGAGGCGTCGCCTGGCACTCAGGGCCCTTCTCGAGCTCATTGAGGAGCCCTCGATGGTGAGAAGGGGCCAGCGGCTGAGGCTGAGCTGGGGAATGCAGTCACTTGGGCTTGGCTGGGCTTTGGCCACTGGGGCAGCTGCTCCTAACTCTCCTGCCTCCCACTTCAGCTGCCCGAGTGCTTCGGGACAGGCCTTTGGCCTCTGGGCCCCGAGGCAGCAGGATGGCGCTTCACAAACTTGTGTTCCGCACAGACCAAAAAAATGTGGAGCCTGACTGAAAATCTTGTGGAGTTCCTGTGCGATGCAGATGGAGAGATAGTTAGCATGACAGTCATGCTACTCAGCTTTATCATCTTGGACAATGACATACTGATGCCCAGCCCCATCACACTGCAGCTGCTTGAGGCCCTCCTGCCACTCTTTGACCACGTAAGGCTCACTGCCCCCAGCCACGGCCACTGGCTGCTGCCCGGACACTTTGTGCCCTGTGCATTTGCAGGCCTGCCCCAAGCTGAGCCCTGTGCAGCCAATGCTGAGGTCTTTTTTTCTTGCTTCCATACAGAACAATTGGCAGGTACAGGTGATCTCCATACTGCTCTTCCGTACATTGGTGACTCTTCCAGAAAGGGAAAATGAAAAAATGGCTTTGAAGACACCCCTGCGCCAGAGCCTGCTGCCACTCTTCTTCCACTGCCATGATGAGAATCGGCTTGTGGCACAGGTGAGGACTCGTGGGCTGCTGCTGTCCCCCTGGCAGGGGGCTCGGCTGCCTCCTGCCCTGGCGCCTGCCGGGCTGCAGCCTCCTCCAGGCCTTGGCACAGGGACGCGGGTGCTGCGCCCTGGGCTGTGGGGCCATCTCCGCGTCTCTGCTGCTCTCCAGGCTTCTCAGGAAACGCTGCTTTGTGTGGCCGAGTTCCTGAAGAGGAGAAATCTTGAAAGACTGCTGAAGAGGCAGAAGCTGTGCAAGTTCAGCGAGTGCCTGGTAAGGACGGGCTGCAAGCCCCAGCCTCAGCCCGGAGCAGCCCCCTGAGGGCGGTGCTCAGTGTGCGGGGCGGGCAGCTGTGCCCCTGCCCGCTGCTGCAGCCCGAGGCCGCGCGGGCTCTTCTCCAGGCTCCCGTGGGCCCGAGCCGGGGGCCGATGGAGCCCCGGCCCGGCGGGGCTGTGGGGCGGGCCGGCACCGCGGCTCCCCGGGCAGCAGCCGGCCCTCTGCCCCCTCCCTCGGGAGCCCGGCGCCGGCGGCTGCTGGCCGCGCCTCAGGGCTGTGCGGGCAGCGGAGGCCGGGGCTGGGTGCAGGCAGCGAGGCCGGCCCAGGGGCTGAGCCCGCGCCAAGCCTTCCCTCCTGCCGCTCTCTCCAGCTGGCAGAGGACAGGAGCGAAAGCGGCCGAGCACCTGCGCCGGGCCCTGCCTTACCTGCAGAGCCCACAGGAGTCCCTGCGAGCGGCGGCCATCAGGTTCATGGGTGAGCCACGAGCCCGGGCTCCCTCCCCGGCCCGCCGCAGCTCGGCCCCAGCCCCGCCTGCTGCCCCGGCAGCGCCAGCCGAGCCCGGCGCCGTGGAGCCCCGCCTGGCCTGGCCATTGCTGCTGCCGCCCTCTGGCAGCCGTGCCCTGGGCCGGCAGCGTGCGGCAAGGGCCGGGCTGAGCCCTGCCGGGCCAGCAGCCCGTGTGGCCACAGCGCCGGCAGCTCCTGCCGCTGGCAGGGAGCTGTGCCGCTGGCGCCGTGACAGGCTCTGTGTTCACAGGGATGGCCGCGCAGCACATGAGGGGGAAGAAGGAAGAGCTTCAGCTCATGTGCAACGGTGAGTGAGGGCAGCGGGCTGGCAGCGGGGGCTGCCGGGGGAGCTGCAAGCCCTGCCCCGGCTGCGGAGGGCTCTGCTGCCTGTGCGGACGAGGGGCGGCGTGGGCAGCGCACACAGAGATTTCAGGCCCACCTGGGGCATTCGTGGCCAGCAGCTTCGGGCTGGTCCCGTTGCTCCCTGCTCCCTCCTGGCCATGGCTAGAGCCGGCTGGCATGGCCCTGGCAGGGGGCTCTCCTCGGGTCCCTGCAGATCCGGCATCTGACCATGGCTCTGTCCCTCTCTCTTTCAGCCCTTGAACACCTGACAGAGGACATCAGCAGTGCCGTGTCAGATGTGGCACTTGAAACATTGTATGTCCTCCAGGCACTGCAGAGTGAGCGATATTCCATCTTCCAGAGGGTGCGAGATCAGCTCCGCAGGGCATGGAGGACTCGGCCTCGTCTGTCGGGGCTCGGCTGGCTGCGCTGCTGGAGCTCTGCAGAGAGCTGATCCCGGAGGCTCTGTCTGCTGAGGCCACCTGAGCTAGCGTAAATTTTCCATTTCTTGGAGATTGTTCTTTTCTTCTTTTTGTTTTTTTTTCTTTAGTATATGAATATAGAATGTGTTATAATACTCACACTCCCAGGAGTTTTCTTTTGCTGCCCAGGGTCTGCAGGGCATAGGGGAAGAGGGGGAAAAGGGTGCTTCAGCTCAGCAAGCTGCCCAGGCGTGCAGTGTTGCAGGGGAAATGGCCAGAAGCCCCTTGGCTTTTGGTGGTTCTGCTGAAGCCTTTGTGCTGCTGACAGAGCGGCTGGGCAGGGGCCGGAGCTGCGGGGATCCCTGTGAGAGCGGTGCCTGGAGATGGCCACAAGCCCTGTGCCAGGCAGCAGCCGCCATCCGTGTCCTCCTGCCCGTGTGCTGCTGGCTGCATTGCTGAGGGCTCCCAGGTGCCTCTGGATGGGGCTCCTCTGGAGCTGCTGTGGGGCTGCGGCGCTGCTGCTGCCGGGCAGCTTGGCCGGGCTGGGGCAGCCCCTGAGGGGACAGGGCCACGAAGGGACGAGGGGCTGGGAAGCCCTGACAGGACACGGCAGTGGGAAGGCACGAGGGGGATGTGTGACGGAGTGGGTGGCTGTAACGGTGGGTGGTAGGGAGTGGGTTGGAGACAGAGAGAGCGCTCACCCCGATGTTCATGTGGCAAACAGAGAGCATTTATTCTCAAGTCCTTCCTTCTAAAGGGCCTTTGATAAACCCAGTCCGGATAATTCCATTGCTCTGATCTCTATGCCTTGTCAGATTCTGGCCAGTGAAATGCTGCAGCCCTGGGAGAGATGTGACTGTGCGAGGCCTCTGGCAGTCAAAGCAGGGCTGGTACATTCACACAGCACGAGCCAGCCTGCACTGTGACACACGGCAACAGAGTGCAGGGCACAGCTCCGGGTGCTCCCCAGGAACCTCAGCTCTGGGAACACTGTCTGCCCCAAGCTCCAGGGGCTGCAGTGGGAGCCCGGCTGGGCTCTGCCCTGGGCCATCCTGCAGGGAGAGCTGGACACAGGGAGCATTCCCTTGCCACAAACAGCCAAGCCAGGGCTGCAGGGCAGCTGCTCCAGCCCAGACTGCACTGTTGTGTGCTGTCTCTGGGGCTGGGGCTCCCCGCACAGGGCACTGGACTGGTGTGCCACAGGAGACAGAGGAGCTTCAGCTTCAGCCTAACTGAGGGGGATGTGTGGGCTGGGAACAGTGGGGAGGCTCAAGGGGATTCACAGAGCTCATCCTGCTGCAAGGATGAGGAAAAGGGAGTGGGAACTCAGCAGTGAGGAGAGCTGAGTGCTGGAGAGTGGCTCTGAATGACACTAACATCCCACTGGACCTCTGAGACATTGCTGCTCCTCAGCCAGTGACAGGATGAGTCCCTAAGCCTGGGGCTCAGCCTTCCTCATGGTGAGGGGCACCAAGGAAGGCAATGATGTGATGGAGACTGCGATGGGCTGGGAACTCACTGGGGGAAAAGAAGGAGCGGTTGGGAAGTAAAAGGCAGGTGGAGGAGAGAACTGTTCAGAGAAGGGCTGAGCTACAACTTGAGTAAACTGAGAAATGTTATTTGGGGTCATCCCAGATTGATTTCATTTCAGAAGTCATTGAACAAGTTTTTTTGGGGGGGGAAGTCCTGTTTTCCCTTGGAGGTGTACACTCTGCAGTCTTGAGCTGTGCTGCCAAAATGCTCAAGCAAGTCTGTGCTGCAGGTCACACCATTTCTTCTTTGGCTGATTCCAGCCCAGTGCTGAGCTCCAGCAGAGCCCTGGCAGAGCCCAGAGCAGCCTCAGCGCCCGCAGAGCCCGGCTGCAAGGAGAGAAAGCAGAAACCGCCCGTCAGCTGAAGGCTCCTGTGCCCTTGTCCCAGCTGCCCGCAGTGCCCAGGCCATGCTGGCCGTGCTCAGAGCGGTGCCCAGAGCTGCCCATCCCTGCTGCCTTTGGCACAGAGCAGGAGGGCAGGACATGTGCCCAGCCTGCAGCCAGCCAGGGCACATCCACCTCCTCAGCAGCTGCCCAGGGCAGGATGCTCCTGTGCTCGCTGCCATCTCCCAACAGCTCTGATCCCACCCTGCCAAGCAGACGGGGACCCACCTCACGCCCTCCCCTGCTGGAAGAAAAGCTGGTCCCAAATGATGTCCTCAGCCTTCTCCAAGGGCACAGCCCATCCACGCCACAGCTGCTCCCAAGCACTTCCCGATCCAGACTGGAGCCCACCTGGAATATTTCCTCTAGAAAAACCAACAACAAATTATTGAAAATAGATTACAGACAAAAAGGGGAAACAAGAAAAAAGGTCGTAAATCTTATCTCTGTCAGGGCCTTGAGGAAGGCCCAACCCCTGCATGCCAGGGAAAAACCCACCCACAGGTGAGGGAAGCCCAGGCTTTCTCCCTTCCCCCTGCACTGCCCCCCACAATAACGGTGATCCCAAAGCAAACAAGGGCAGTGGAGCAGCCCAAGCCCTTTCTTGCCTGCACAGCAAAGCAGCCCCTGCACAGGTTCTGGAGTCTCACCTCTGCTCCCACCATGGGGTTTGTTTGTGTCGGGCTGGCTGCCCCAGCCCCAGCCCGGGGCACGGTGGGTGCTGGGGGCTGTTGGCAGGGCCAGGAGCCCACTCCCATTTCATACCCACCCCAGCCCATCCCCAGCCCTGCCAAAAGCAGCTGGGCAGCGACTGAAGGATCAGCTGCATCTGCCCCAGCAAAAGGGGGAACCTTTGGTTCCCGGCCAGGCTTTGCAATGTCCGAATCTGGGAGCATCCCCCTGCGTGTGGACTCATCTGTAAATTCACTGTGGAGCCTGGCTTTGGAGAAGGTGCCAGAATCCAAGTCCATCCTCTTCAGCTGGCCAGTAGCCAGGTCCAGGAAAAGGTTGTCATTCTTGATGTCATCCTCGTTGTCTCCAGCAGCAGCAGCCCCACCTGGTACAGCTTCTGCAGGGGGTCTTTCTCCTTCCCTGGGGTGAGACCAGGCTCTCAGGGTTCTGCCCAGGGCCCCAGCTGTCAGAGAACCAGGACAAGCAAAACCAGCTCGGATGGCGGCCACCAGTGCTGGGCAGAGCAGCTCAGCTCCAGCACAAGGGCTGTGTGTTCCCATCTGATGAGCCCTGGGCACTGACACAGGCAGGACAAAAAAGTCTGGGTTCCTTTGCTTCTCATTGCCAAGGCATGTGTGGGGCTGTAACTTACCAGGGCCCTGCATCACAGTGTGCCTGTGGCCCTCTCCCTTCTAGGACAGATGAATATCCTGCATCCAAGGATGACAGAGCAGCTCTTCCAATGAGGGCCTTTCCAAGTCCAGCATGGATAAACACCTCCTGATCAGATCTTGGCACTCTGGGCAGAGAAACCAGAAACCGCCAGGCAGTTGGAGAAGGCTTATGTTGGCTTTGCCCCACTATTCCCGTGCCCAGGCCATGCTGGATGTGCTCAGAGCTGGACCTAAGCTTTCCCATACATTCCCTGTTTTGGAGGAGAGCAGGAGAGCTGGACATGTGGCACCTCCCCAGCAGCTGCCAGAGCGGGATGCCCTCGAGCCCGCTGCTCTGTCCCAGCACTGGGATTCCCCTGTGCCCAGAGATGAGGATCCACCTTGAGAGAGCCCTTGTGGCAGTGAGAGCTGATGGTCCCAGCTGATGTTCTGGTCCCTGCTGAAAGGGTGCTCCTCGCAGAGCATCTGGTGCAGCAGGATGCCCAGGGACCAGATGGTAGCTGGCTTGCCATAGTACCAGCCAAAGTGGGTCCATTCTGGGGCGCTGTATGACCGTATTCCTATGGAATACAGATGGAGTTCAGCAGGGGGATGCTGCTGCTCCCAGAGCCTGGCCCCAGCATCCCTGGGCGTGTGGGGGCTGCCCCAGTGGCACACAGGGTGACAACTGCCCTCTCACCAGCACCTGGGACTTGTGTACAGACTTGGGGCTGGAAAAGAAGCCACTGGTGTTGGAGGAGGGTGGCAGAAGCCCTGGCAGGACACAACCATGACAAGGAAAAACCCACTCAGCGCTGGGGAAAAACCATGCTCTAATCCCTCCCTGCCTGCATTGCCCCAAAAAACATTATGAACCCGAAACAAAGCAGGTAAGTGGAGCAGTCCAAGCCCTTTCTCACCTGCACACCAAACCGGCTGGGGCACAGGTTCTGGCCCCCTCTTTCTGCTACCCCCACCCACGGGTGTTTTTGTTGGGCCGGCTGCCCCAGCCCCACTCCTGGGCAGAGTGGTGGGCAAAGGCAGCCAGCACAGCTGGAAGCTGGCTCCCCACCCAGCCCTGCTCAAAAGCAACTCAGCTGAAGACTCAATGCCATGAAGGGCAGCAAAAGGGAGAATCCCTGCTGCCACATCCAGCTTGGGCTGTGAGATGTTGGGCCATGAGGTGCTGGGACCAGGAGCACACCCCTGGGTGGGCTCACCAGCAAAGTGAGTGTAGGCTGTGTCTTGCAGGTAGGTGCCACAGCCAAAGTCAATCATTTTGGCCTGCCCGGTGGCCAGGTCAACCAGGATGTCCCTGGTTTGATGTCCCTGTGCAGGACCCCACAGCTGGTGCAGTGCCGCACGGCCTCCAGCACCTGGCGGAACAGCTCCCGTGCCACCTCCTCGGTCAGGAACCCCGTGCCCCAATGAAATGCTGCAGGTCCTGAGACTGCTCCAGGCTCTCCAGCACCATCAAGATGTCCTTGGGGAGCTCAAGCCACTCCAGCAGCTGGACCACACCAGGGAAGCCGGTGGACACCTTGGCCAGCAGCACGATCTCCAGGTGTGCGCTGGCGCCATCGGGCTGCGGGAGGAGCACGATGCCGTCAATGGGGCTGATGCCGTGCCGGGGCTCGGGCAGCCCTCAGCCAGCCTGGGATGCTCTGCGCCCTGCGCTGGCCCCAGCCCGCTCTCCCTCGAGGCGTCCTGGCAGCTTCCACCCTGATGGGCCTCGGCTCATCCCCGCCCGGCACGGCCCGGCTTCTGCCGCCAGCCCTGCTCACTCACCAGCTCGCCCCAGTGCCGGACGCGCTTCCGTGGCACCCTTTTGATAGCCACCTGCAAGCCAAGGGCAGCAGCCGGCTCAGCTCGCCGCCGGCTCTGCCCAGCCCCATCCTCCGCCCTTGTCCTCCTCGTCCGCTCCCTCCTCCTGCGCCCGCCACCGGCCCCGCCGCTCACGGGGGTGCCGTCCAAGAGCCGCGTGGCCGCGAAGACGCTGCCGAAGCCACCGCGCCCCAGCAGCGAGCCCAGCCTGTCCTGCTTCTTCAGGCCCTGCTGCGCCTTCCCTGCCGGCGGGACGCGGCTGTCAGCGCTCGGCCCGGGGCCAGCAACGGCCCCCGAGCGCCCCTCAAGCACCCCGGGCCGGCCATGCCCAGGCGTTCGCTCCCGGCAACGGGACAGCGGCGGCTCGGGGCCGGCGGCCGCGCTGCCGAGCGGCGGAGCTGGGGCTGGGCAAGCCGCAGCGGAGGTGGCGGGAGCGACTGCGCCGCCTGTGTCCTCCGCGGGCCTCGGGAGGAGCCGGGGCCAGGTCAGGGCCGGGCTCGGGAGTGGACTTCACGTCAGGGTCGGGGCCGGGGCTGGGGCCGGGCTCGGGCCAGGCGGAGCCAAAGGGAGGCGATGCCGTCCCAGCCCCAGGCACTGATGCCCACCCAGCAGTGCCAGCATCAGCAAGGCCAGAGTCGACCGGAGGCGAGACCGCGGCAGGACGGCCGGGGCCGGGCACGAGGCAGCCCCGCCCGGGGCCGGGGGCAGGCCGGGGGCATGGCTGGCTGGGCATGGGGAGAGGGAGACTGGGAGAGGAGGGGACACCGTGACAGGGAGAGCGGGAGAGGGTGTGGGACTGCGGGAGAGGGAGAGGAGAAGTGAGAGGGAGTCGACAAAGTCGCTTCTTTCGCTGTTTTTGCTGCCGCCCTGCCGCTGCTGCCGCTGCAACTGAAGCCTCGGGCCGTTTATCCCCATGTCCGTTTCTCCGTTGGCCGCTCGCCCCCGCGCCAAGCCCCGCGCTCCCCGGGGGCAGCCCCTGAGCTGGTCCAAACATGGGAACTTGGCCAAGTTCAGCCAAGACCCAGAGCCTGGACTCCTGCATAGTGGCACAGGAATCCCCTCAGTCACTGCTCTGCATTGTCCCTGCTGAGGATCCAACACTATCAGAGTGCATTTCCTGAATGCAGAATGTGTACCTGACCCAAGCACTGCATTAACCTCTCATGCATTACTTTCCAGAAAAAAAAAAAAAAAAAGCAAAAAAGCAGGGGAAGGCAAACTGTGCATAGCTCATGGTATTTGACAGTGTCTAAAACATGCCAGGTCATGATCTTAGAGGTGATATCCATTTGGAATGAATGGGATGGAGAACTAGTGCAAAGGGGAGCATAAAAATAAAAAGAGTAAAACATCTTGATTTGTTTCTTTCTGTTTTCATTTCATTTCCTAAAAACTGTTTCAGCTCTTCCAGAATCTTGTCCACAGTCCTGTTTGCTCTTTCCAAGAACCTTTCATGGAAGACAAGGTGCAGCTTCTGTCACAAGTTGTGCCACCAACTGCAGCTTCTCTTGGCTTTCCACACCGTGGGTGCAGCACGACTCTTGCAGCAAAGCAGGACAAATGTTTGAAGAACTTTACAGCTTGTTCTTTCTTTTCCTTGTGGGCTGGGCACTTGTGCCATTGGTGAGGTTTTCATTGTTACTGTTCTACACTAAGAAAACATGACGGGCTACCAGGAATTGTTAGGGAATGCAAGCCTGACTGAATGCAGATAAAGAATCTCCAGAGCCTGCAGCCAGAAATGGAGAGCTGTGTTATTATCATTCCAACGCCCCCATGGGCTTCTTGAAAGTGATGTAGAACATGAAAATGGGATGACAGAGGGAGTTTGTTTCTGTGTTCAGTTCAGATGCTTCTACATGTCATGCATGATATAAATCAGGAGTTACAGTCAGTTCATGAAAGGCACCAGAACAAGCTGGACCTCTGAGGAAATGACTGAAAGAATGTGAAAAGGAGAAATGCAGGGAACGACTTAGTGATCTTTGTCTGTACAAAGGATCATTTTTCCTAATAATTTCCAATCCATTCCCTCTGCTTTTGTCCTTCCTAACAAGGCCATTTTCATCCCAGATTTCCCATGAAATGGGAACCCTGAGCTTGGGGAAGTGCCTGAAAGATGCCCTGTTCCTGTGCAGGCACACTGAGGCTGAAGCAGGAGCCTGAGCCCTCTCTGGGGCAGCCTCCCTCGAGCTGGAATTTGTGCCGTGCTGGGAGAGCAGGAGGAGGGGGAGAGCGCTGGCGCTGTGTGGCAGGAGCAGGAGGTTTGGGCCGCAGGACATTCCGTCTGCGCCGCTGCCCCGCAATGGGCGGCCGTGCCCGGGGCTCTGGGCCTGGCCCCGCGTGCGCTGAGCTCCCGACACTGCGGGAGCTCCCCGGGCTGGGCTCAGCTTCCCGCTGGGCCTGGGCAGCAGGCTGGGCTCCAGCTGGGATCAGCAGCAGCTGGAAATACCTCTGCGCATCTCCGTTTGCTGCTGCTGCTCGGAAGAAGAGACAATGAAGCGAATCGAGAAGTTCTGGTTTCTCTTCCTCCTGGTGGATTTTTTCATTTGATTAGATGCTCCAGAGGCAATTTCTGTGATGACCTCTGTCAGGTGATTCTATCGCAGCAGCAGCTGCAGCAACAGGACTGTGTTTGAGCGCTGCAAATGTGGCCTGTGTGGCTTTAATTGTGCTTGACTTTGTGCTCAGGGATTTGTGAGCATTTCAAGATCTGCTGATCATGATGCCTGTGACCAAAACCCTGAGTTCACCTATTACCAGCCGGGTCTATGTACAAATCACCAACAGGACGAGACTGCTGAGGAATGTGTCTCGAGCTGTTTATTTTCCAGCATCAGTCTCATTACATGGTTATGAGAATGGGATGATGCCAGCAGCTCATGTCCTTGGCAGCTGACAAAGAACTCAATGTTACAACTCACTTTAAAAGTTTTTACCAATCCCACAAAGCAAAAGCATATTGACAGTAGTTCTATCCAACCACTATAAGCACACGTACCTTTGGTTAAAACAATGCTTGCTTATTTCAAATACAATACCTGCTTGTGAGCCTTAAAACACAATGCACAGAGCTCAAGCTTAGAACTTCCTAATATCACGCTAGACATACTTTTCTGTAGCTTAGGGAGTTATTCTACCAAGTGTTAATACAAAAACCATTGTTCTATTTGTCCTTACTTTCTACTTCTTATATAACTTTTCTGCTGACAAATCGTATGGCTACTGCTTAGCTCTAAACACAGTTCTATTGTCTCTGAGGCCTGCCTTTTGCAGCTTTCCCAAAACCCTCTGATTTTAAGGATCCCTAAATTCGCAATCACGAAAGCACTCTGATCAAAAAAGGCAATTGCAGTTTTACAGACAAATTTCAAGTGGCAAGCAGAAGAATGGCAAGAGCAGCCAGGATCTCCAATTCCCAAGGCAAAGGCACCAGCAGCCTCCTGCTGTCACCTCAGAGTGAGTCAAACAGTGCTGAAAACAGCGCAGGAACCCGATCCTTTCTTTCTCTGAGGGCTGGCTCAGGGCAGCACAGGCAGGCCCTGAGCAGTCAGGGCTGTGTGTGGGTGATTGCTGCTCTAGTCCAGAAGTGAGCTGGAAAAAGCCCTTGGGAGCCGAGGCAGGAGCAGGCGGGAAGGGGCCGGCGCTGCTGCTGCTCCTGGCCGGGAGCCCCGGCTGGGCCGGGCCGGCGCCCCCTGCGCTGCGGCTGCTGCTGCTGCCAGAGCCGGGCGGGACTCGGGCACAGGGAACGGACACGGGGGGACAGCAAAGGCCTGGCGGCTGCAGGGATGGTAGCACTCGGGCCAGCACAGAGCTTCAGCCCGCAGTTAACCCCGAGGGAAACGCTGGGGAAAGGCTCCATTTCAGCCTTTCTTTACTCGTGGCTGTGAAGGAACTGAAATGAAAGGAGAACAAGCAGGGCCCGACCCCTTCTCCTTTGGGAGGAGCCCCAGGCCTGCGGCTGTGAGGGGCCATGATGGGCCATGAGCTGTGAAAGGTCCTGAGGGGCCATAAGGAGTTTTTAGGGGCCATGAGGGGCTGTGAGGGGTTTTTAGGGACCATGAGGGGCTGTGAGGGACTATGAAGGGCTGTTGGGGACCTTGAGGGGGAGAAGGCTCTCTGAGAGGCTATGGGAAGCCAGGCACCTCATGGAACAAAGGATTCATTAGGACACTGTGGAGCCAAGGAGATTGTTGTTTACAGTATGGAAACTTAATGGAACCAGAAGTCCATCTTGACATTCTGGGGCCTCGTGGAACCCTGGAGACCATTATGGCGCTTCAGGACCCACTGGAACCAAGGAGCCATTGTGACACTGCAGGGCCTCGTTTACCCAAGGGCTCATTGTAGCACAGCAGGGCCTCATGGAATCAAGGGGATTGTAGTGGGGCTCCACGAGACCACGGGGACATTCTGACTCTGTGGAACCAAGGAGACCATTGTGACAGTACAGGGTTGCATGGAACTGAGAACTGATTTGGCAGTGAGGAGCCCAATGGAATCAAGAGGCCATTCTGTACTTCAGGGCTTCATGGAGCTAAAGTGCCCTTGTGACACTGCAGGGACTCATGGAATCCTGGAGACCATTCTGGCACGTTGAGTCCCCATTGAATCATGGGGCTCTTCAGGGCCTTGTTCAATCAAGGAGCTCTTTGTGACTCTGCAGGGACTTGTGAAAGCAATGAGACCATTCAGGCAACTCTTGAGTCCCCATGGCACCAAGGGGCCATTGTGACACTATGGGTCCTCATGGAAGCAAGAGGCCAGTGTGACACAGCCATGCCCTGTGGAACCAAGAGTCCATTGTGATCCTGGGGAGCCCAATAGAACCAGGGGGCCATTGTGGAACTCTGCACAGTCCCATGGAACCAATGAAACCATTTTGACACTGCAAGGCTTCATGAAAGCAAGGGGCAATTGTGATGCTGCAGAGCCCCAGAGATCCAAGAACATGGAAAAGTTCTGGTTTACTTGGCTTGACAGGTCCTGCTGACCTTGGCATGGCAAGGGTTGCTTCTCATCTAGCCCTGGTGTTCTGTGCTTTCCTTCCTGTGCGAAAGAACTCTCCTTTTCCTCCAGGGGTTCAGGTTGAAACTGGGATTCTACCTCCATATTTGATTAAATCCACAGATTATCCCATATGAAACCTGCCAGAACAGACAGCTCTGGATGGCCTTGGCATGTTGGGAGCCATCTCTGATCTGTCTTCAAAACAATGTGGGGGGAGGGTGGGTGTACTTCTCTTTCCATGGAAAAGAACATCTTTCAATGCAGGTGTCCATAACTAAACTTGGGAATCCGCATCCAAAACTCCTCATATCCAAGGATAACTCTGAGACAAATGCTGCCAAGATGAACAGGTCTGGCTGGCCTTGGCCTCCTTGCGGCTGCCTCTAATCAGTCTGTGAAACACTGGGGCTCTGTCCTTTCCTTCCTGTGGAGAAGAACTGTCATTCTGGTGCAGGCACCCGTGGCTGAAATGGAATTCCACCTCCAAAACTCCACAAATATCCAAGGGTTGCTTTCAGACAAAAGCTGTAAGGACAGAAAGGTCTGAATGGCCTTGGCCTCCGGTGACTGCCTCTGATCTGCCTTCAAAACCCTGGGGCTCTGTGGTTTCCTTCCTGTAGGAAAGAACCGTCCTTCTTGTCCAGGCACCCATGGCCTCAAGCACATGAGCACTGTACAGGGACAGAGGAGCTCTGTGCTCAGTGGGGTGGAGACTGAGGACAGCAGAGGAGAGCCCTGGGAGGGACTGAAGGGTGGTTCCACAGATGGTGGATACTTTTGACATAATAGAAAAAAAGACAAAAAAAGAAAGAATTAATAAAAATGGCAGCTGGGGAGGTCCAAACTGGACACAAGGAGACAGGAATTTCCCTCCCAGGACAGAGCTGTGGTGCAACACGTGCCCCAGAAGGAGTCTGGGCCAGCCCAAGGCTTTGTGTGGGCAGGCAGAGGCAGGCAGGAGGCAGAGCTGTCAGCAAAGGAAGGGGCCAGCCAGGTGGGGCAGCTGCGGGATGAGTTTTACAACATGGCTTATGTGGTCCCAGACCTGTTCCACATTACCAAAAGATGGCTGCAGCCTTGGGAGATACTATTTGGTCAACATCCTGTCAATCACTGTAACATAAGGTGACCAGGAGAGATTCACATCAGACCTCTGTCAGTAGTTTGGTTCCACTGAAGGACAGAAGTTTATTCAGTATTATCTTCATTTTGAAAGTAAGAGCAGTGATACTGGAGTCTTCTGTAGCAGGGGACATGGTATACCATATGAAACATGTGGACCATGGTAAAAGATGCTAAAAAAATAAATAAATTTAAAAATACATTTATAAATAAATAAATAAAAACATTCCCAGATACTGCAGGAGAGCCTCAGCCTCATGATCTGGGAAGAAAACTTATCCCCATGAGTCAGCAGAGTGGCTCTCCAGATGGCTTTGCAGAATGGCTGGTATTACTGCCTAGTGTTACAGGGTTAATACTGGGGTGCAAGGAAGCAGCATTTTTTAATTTCACTAGACTTAATATGGAATGTTAGGGGAAGAACCAAAGAAGGAAAAGGGAGGGATCAAGGTGGTTTGCAGAGAAATAGACATAGGAAAATAGAAGAATAATACAATACGTGGGGTCAGTCATGCTGACAGATGCTGACAAATGCTGATCAGTGTGCTTGTAAGGCCCTGCCTTGCACCTGGTCCCTGCACAGTTCCACAGTACCCTGTTTCCTCATTAGACTCAATGTGTATTTTCTGACTGCTCTGCAGAGCCAGTGGAATCTGGTGGAGTCAGATGAGAAACTCTTTGCACATTTGTCTGTGTGTATGGACATGTCTGTGTGAGGCAGCTGAAAAGTTGAGTGTCCAAAAGCCACATAAGCAGTGATCCATATGGTGTTGATAAAGGTTCCTTTATCATGGTATACCATGATAACTTATCCTTTGGGGATCAGTAATCTAAAGATTTATAAAATGTGCTATGGATAGGCCTGAGTTATCCTTAATGACCCCTTTTTTCCTCTAAAAATAGAAGTGACAGCAGTTTAGTTATAATTTTACACACGAATATCTGAAAAAAAGAAGCACCATAAGACTGCAGGAAAAGGTCACTTCCCAGTTGTCCTCTTCACTTATGTTTCCAGCTTCCAGAGCAATAGTTGTATTGAAAAAGACATGGATTCTAACTTGCCCCTTCCTGGAGTGCTATGGCCATGAATTCCAATGCCTGAAATGATTCCTAAGTATTTTCACCTTTGTATATGATATTACACACAAAGAAGGACAGCCTGCTATTCAGAAAGGACCGTTTCATTAGAATGAAAACCACCAAAGGATAGTATAGGGACCTATGATCCTGTATTTTCAGAAAAAAGGGATGAGAATTTCTGCTTTGGTGTTCTGTAGCCATCCATGTGTACAACATTGCAATATGCCAAGGTATGTGTCCAAATGGTACAGAGGGACCTGTTCCCCAGAACCTGCAGGGACAGAGGCGCAGAGCAGGGACAGCGTAGGACAGCCTGGGCTGCACAGGGCACAGGCATGTGCAGCAGCTGCAAGACAGCCCTGCCAGAGCCAACTTGGGCAGCACTTTGGCCATGGCTGCTGGGCCTGGGCCTGAGGCAGCAGCAGGAGACAAGTGACCCTTGCAGGCCTGGGGCCTCATGGCCTCCTTGTCCCTGCTCAGCAGCCTGGCAGGGGCCGCCCCATGCTCCTGCCCTTGCCATTGCACATCCCCACATGCCAGTGCCCATCCCGGCAAGAGCCCTGAGCAAGGAGGGAGGGACAGCATCTGCCTGGCCAGGCCCTGGGGCTCAGCCCTTGGCCCTTTGCATTCCTCAAACACATCCAGCTTTGCTCAGCACCACAGACACCTTGGCCTTGTTTGTCCTCAGCTGTCATCACTGCCTCCAGTGTTCTGCTCTGCCTGGAACCTGGGGACACTTTCAGAGTTTTGTCCCTCAATGGAACCCATTAAAACTTCAAGAAAGTTCAGAGTTTCAATTTTACTTTGAGTTGTTGGGAAGTTTTTTTTATCACTCTCTCAGGGACTGAGTTTGATGTAAACAACACCAAATCCCCAAGAGGCTCATTAAAGTCCTTGTGCTGTGTCAGTGCTGCTGGGCTTTAAAGGAACAGCTCTTGCCAGGGCCAGTTCCTCTACAAGCCCAGCAGGGCTGAGGGCTCTGCCTGCAGGCACTGAGGGCACAGGAGCCAGGCAGAGACAGGCTGAAGGCAATCAGGATTGGGAAGACATTGAGCTGAGACTGCACTTGGGGAAAGATCTTCACAGCCCTGTGCATGGTGAGTGTGTGGGTGCAGGGCAATGTCCTCTGTGCTCCTGGAGGCATCTCCTGAAGCTGCCCGAGGACAGGACTGATGTGACTGTAAGGATGGCTCTGCTGCCCTTTCTGCTTGGGGGGAGGATGCGCTGCAGAGCGGGGCTGCCCTGGGCACCGTCAGAGGGACAGTGCAGGACGGCTCCTGCTGCCAGGAATGGCTGCACGAGGTGAAGCTGGGGCTGCAGCCAGGGCTGCTCTGAGCTCCAGCTCATTTCTGAGGGGACTTATCATGAGCACATTCAGGGCAGGAGTTTCCTGCTTGGGTCGCTGCTTTCCTGGATCTGTGCTCCCACTTTTCCCTGGCTCAACTTGGTGGCAATGGAAACTCAGCTGTGCAGGGCAGAGCAGGGGCTGAGGCTCTTAAACCATCACGCTGAGGATTCCTGGGCACCTCAGCAAGTGCCTGCACCTGCCCAGCCTCCAGATCCATGCAGCATCACCTTTCCATGGTGCCCAGGCTGGGGGAGCTGTTCTTTAACCCCTGCAGGGCCGAGCAGCTGCAGGGCAGGGCTGGCCCAGGGGCTGGGCTGGGCTCTGGCAGCTGTGGCAGGGAAGGAGCCCGGGGCCACAGGAGCAGCTGGGGCTGGGACAGCTCCAGCAGCAGAGCCGTGGGCAGGCAGGGAGGGAGGCAGTGCTGAGGGAAGCCCTGCTGCAGGGCAGATGTGGCACCTGCCGGGCCTGGCCTGCAGGGCAGACACTGCCCTGAGCAGCACAGCTCTTGTGTCCCCTGGCAGCCAGCACAGCCCTCAGCCCGGGGGCTCGGGGCCCTCAGTCCCTCCTGGGCCGGCAGAGCAGCCCCAGAGAGGAAGGGCATCTCTGCGGCCATGTGCCCATTCCCTGCTGACCAGGGCCTGAGGGCCACTGTCCTGCCCTGCTGCTGCCTGCCAGGGGCTGGCCAGGGCTGCCCAGGGAAAGGCTTTTCCTCAGGCCCGGCTCTCTTTCTCTCCTTGCCTTGCCCAGCTGCTGCTGCCATTGCTCAGGGGCTCTCTGCAATGGCAGTTCCAGCTGCAGGGCCAGGCCCAGCCCTTGGGCTCCTCCCGTGCAGGCTGAGCACAGCAATGGGGTGTCCCAGCTCCCTGTGCCCGGGCAGCTCTGGGCAGGGCAGCCTGGCAGGCTGGCAATGAGCCCACTCTGCTGACTCTGGCAAAGGCAGGAGCCACTTTGTGTGCCAGGGATCCCTCTGCTCTCAGCAGTGTCTCCTGGCTGCGCAGGGTAACACGGGAGTGGATCTCAGAAACGTGCAAGTTCAGGGCAGCTGGAACAGGAGAGAGGGACAGAGCAGCTCCCCTCAGTCTGCACTAAGCCTCAGACAATCCTCCTGCTTATCTGGACTCTCTGTTCTCCCCAGGTGCAGCAGAATCTCTCATTCTGCCTTCTATTATCCCCAGCCCTTCACCCAGGCAGCTCTTCTGCTTTAGGGGAATACTCTTTATCCAAGTACAAAGAGCAGGACTGGCCCCTGCCCTCACTGTTCCCCTGCACTGACTGGGGGTCAGGGGTCACTCCCAGATGTCCTGCAGACCGAGGTCCAGCTCCTGACACAACATTGGGCAGCAGCAATCAGGGCTCCAGCAACCAAGGTGAAGGAATGTCTCTGATACATGGACAGGGGGAGGTTTTCAGTGACAGGAAATGGTCTATGAGGAAGTGCTTTGAGTTTTCTGAGAGAAATCTCCCCTCAATTATCACTGTCATTTCTTCTTCAAAAGGTTCCAATGTCCGGAGACAGCAAATGTCCAACAGCAGCTCCATCAGGCACTTCCTCCTGCTGGCATTGGCAGACACGCGGCAGCTGCAGCTCCTGCACTTCTGCCTCTTGCTGGGCATCTCCCTGGCTGCCCTCCTGGGCAACGGCCTCATCATCAGCGCCGTAGCCTGCGGCCACCACCTGCACACGCCCATGTTCTTCTTCCTGCTCAACCTGGCCCTCAGCGACCTGGGCTGCATCTGCACCACTGTCCCCAAAGCCATGCACAATTCCCTCTGGGACACCAGCACCATCTCCTACTCAGCATGTGCTGCACAGGTGTTTTTCTTTATGTTCTTCATTTCATCAGAGGTTTCCCTCCTGACCATCATGTGCTACGACCGCTACGTGTCCATCTGCAAACCCCTGCACTACGGGACCCTCCTGGGCAGCAGAGCTTGTGCCCACATGGCAGCAGCTGCCTGGGCCAGTGCCTTTCTCAATGCTCTGCTGCACACAGCCAATACATTTTCCCTGCCCCTGTGCCATGGCAATGCCCTGGGCCAGTTCTTCTGTGAAATCCCACAGATCCTCAAGCTCTCCTGCTCCAAATCCTACCTCAGGGAACTTGGGCTCATTCTTGCTGGTGCATCCTTAGGTTTTGGCTGTTTTGTGTTCATTGTTTTCTCCTATGTGCAGATCTTCAGGGCTGTGCTGAGGATCCCCTCTGAGCAGGGACGGCACAAAGCCTTTTCCACCTGCCTCCCTCACCTGACCGTGGTCTCCCTGTTTATCAGCACTGCAGTATTTGCCTACCTGAAGCCCCCCTCCATCTCCTCCCCATCCCTGGATCTGGCCCTTTCAGTTCTGTACTCGGTGGTGCCTCCAGCCCTGAACCCCCTCATCTACAGCCTGAGGAACCAGGAGCTCAAGGATGCCCTGAGAAAATTGAAGAGACTGTATTTTCAGAAGCAAATCAGAACCATTTTCTGCTGCAGAACCTTCAGAATGTAACTCTTTACAATCTCAGTCTTGTTTTTTCTATTTGTTCATGTCTTCTTTGCTAAGATTTTCCATTATTAGGTTGTGTTTTTTAACAAAATACTGTACTGTTATTCTTTGCATTTGTACATGAATGTCTACTTTTCTTTTGAAATAAAAAGACTTAAAAGAGATTTTTCTCATGCATTTAAATAAAAAGAAATTATTGCCTTGATCTGTGTTTTCCAGGATTTTCGGCAGCCCTTCTCTGTCCCTGCAGGGGCAGTGCCTGTGAGCAGAGGTGGAGGGAAGAGACTCCCAGCACAGCAGCACAGCCAGGGACAATGGCCCTGGCTCTTCCCCCATCTGCTCTGCCCAACTCCAGCCTGTCCTTGCCAGCCCTGCTGTGGCTGTAAGGCCGGAGTGCTCTGGCAGCTTGGTCACTGTCCTGCTGCGTGTCCCTGCTGTGGCCACAGGCAGGGCCAGGCCATGGGCACTGCTGGGACACAGCTGGGCTCCAGCACAGCAGCTCCATCAGCAAAGGGCATCTCCTGAGGGCAGGGCAGGGAGGCTTTGCTCCCCTCCAGAGCTGCTGTCAGCAATGTGCCCCAGGAATGCCCTGGCACAGCAGAGCCCAGTGCCTGGGGCAGGGGGGAGTGTGCAGGGGGGGCTCACAGCAGTGTCCTGGCACAGCCAGAGCTCCTGGCAGGGACCTGAGGCAGCAGCAGAGCAGGGCCTGGGCTGTGTCTTTGTTCTGGGACAGCCTGGGAAGGTGCCCCAGGGCAATTGTCCCACACCAGCCCCTGCAACCACCATTGCCAGCACTGGCCTCTCCCCACCTGCAGGAGGTTGTTTGTCCCTGCACGGAGGGACACCAAGGGACCAGGCCAGCAGGCCATGTTTGCTCTGTGCTGAGGAGATCTCAGCAGGGCATGGTGTGTGTGTGGGGAGATGAACCCCAGTGAGCACAAACACCATCAGCAGCACCCGGGGCTGGCACAATTCCAGTGGCACAAACAGAGCCCTGAGGCCACTTCACTCTGACAGTAACGTCCTCTGGGAAAACACCTGAATTCTTTGCTGAATTCTTTGCTGGGTTAGGACAGCATGGAGAGAAACTTCCCGGGTAGGGAGGCTCCAGGAAAAAATGCTCAGGGCAGCCATGGATTGCACAGAGAGACATTGGATAGAGTGAGGGTCTGTGGGAGAAATCAGAGTTGCCTCCTTTCTGAACCAGCCCCAGGACCTGGACAGGGCTGTGCTGTGTTCTGTGCACTGACCTGGAACTGAGGGATGTGGAAAAGGCCTCTGGTGCCAGGGCTGTTGAGAAGGCTGGGCAGTGTCACTGTGGGACCACTCTCCAACCCCTTGGAAAGGCCAGAGCCATCCCAGAGGGTCCTGGGCACTTGGGAAGGGCAGACATGGAACCAGTCTGCAAACAGGGCAGGGAGGGGCACTGGGAGAGTCACAGCCTGGTCAGGCTCAGCAGGGAAGGGGATGTGGCAAATCCTCCTGCAGCCATTCCAGGCACTGGCAGGACAGGGCAGGGCCTGCAGAACCCACGTGGGAGGGAAAAGAAGGGGATGTTGTGTGCCCAGACTTCAGCCAGGCCTGGCACAGGCTCTGCTGTGGTCTCCTCAGAGCCAGACTGGAGAGAGCTGGGCTGAGGGAGTGGAACATGGGCTGGGTGGGAATTTGGCTGAACAATGAAGGTCAGATGTCATCAATGGGACAGAGTCCTCTTGGCAGTCACGCCCTGGTGACCAGTGACCAGCCCTTGAC
>WSPJ01000054.1:67686-201621 GCA_009764595.1 Geothlypis trichas
AAAGGCCTCTGGTGTCAGGGCTGTTGGGAAGGCTGGCAGTGTCACTGTGGGACCTCTCTCCAACCCCTTGGAAAGGCCAGAGCCATCCCAGAGGGTCCTGGGCACTTGGGAAGGGCAGACATGGAACCAGTCTGCAAACAGGGCAGGGAGGGGGACTGGGAGAGTCACAGCCTGGTCAGGCTCAGCAGGGAAGGGGATGTGGCAAATCCTCCTGCAGCCATTCCAGGCACTGGCAGGACAGGGCAGGGACTGCAGAACCCACGTGGGAGGGAAAGAAGGGGATGTTGTGTGCCCAGACTCCAGCCAGGCCTGGCACAGGCTCTGCTGTGGTCTCCTCAGAGCCAGACTGGAGAGAGCTGGGCTGAGGGAGTGGAACATGGGCTGGGTGGGAATTTGGCTGAACAATGAGGGTCAGATGTCATCCATGGTACAGAGTCCTCTTGGCAGCCACGCCCTGGTGATATCCCTCAGTGACCAGCCCTTGACCACCACTGTGGAACATTTCTATTGTCTCTACAATGGCAGGAAATGAACTTTCAATTCCTTTGTGGATGCTGCCAAATTGCAGGGAGTCTGTGACTGAACTCATCTAGTTAATGGTGACTGCAAAATGTAACTGGTAAAGATAAGTGAGCTTGGTAAATTTGTCTTGCTGTCAGGTGCCGAGTAAGCCCCAAGAAAGGGCAGAAAAACCTATGCATCAGAAGAAAGACAGTTCAATAGGGAAAAACCCAAACCCAACCAAAAAATAAATAACCCCAAACCCAATCAAGAAACCAAAGCAAGACCGCCCACTACAACACAAAAACTCCACAGACAAACCACCCACAGAAAGAAAAGGTCACAAACAGAAGAAAAGCAAATTCACAAGAAATCTCCTGTCAGGAGAAAATGTTTGACCACCTTGTGGCAGGAGAGGATTCTGTATATGTAGGTGCGGTTTTGAAAGAAAAATGTCTTAAAAGAGAAATTAATCCCCTACTCCCCCTTGTCCCCCTGCTTCTCTCAGTTGATTGCTGGTCATGGTGTGACATGGAATGGAACATCCCTTGGGGCAGTCCAGCCCAGCTGTCCCATCCCTGTTCCCCAGGAACACTTGCCCACCCCAGGCCCATAGGTTGGGGGGGTTGCAGACGCCTCATGAGGGGCGAGCACTGAGACAAGGACAGGAGAACAGAACAACATTTACTCTTGTCAAGGACAGGAGAACAGAACAGCACAGCCCTGGAGAAACTGATTGAGGATGTACCTCTGGCAAACAGAAGTCACACAAAATGCAAGCAGGATGCCAGCTCAGCTCTGCAAGGCTGACAAACCAGAAGTTATGCAAAACAATAATATTGCCCTTACTCAAAAGGATGAGTCAAGGAACAGCCACCTAAAAAGGACACTGGATGTTGAATACCGACCCCAAAGAACCATAAAAGGATTTGTGATAAGGTGTGCAATTATGTCAAATAAACTCCAAGGAAGTGGGGATAGCTAGTGGATACATAATGAGTGCGTGTGATAAAAACTCTGTTCATTCAATTCTTAATGCACTCCAATGGAGGAAGGATGGCCCAAGTGACCACCATGCTGTAATAAAGAACACCTGCTTTCAAATACTCAGAACTGCATTCAGAAGTTTCTACCCAGTGGATTTCAGTATCAGTGGTGTCCTTGACTCCATTATCCCCACAGTTTCACAATGGCCCCTTGGTTCCATCAGGCCCTGCTGACAGTACAGAACAATGGACCCTTGGTTCCATTGGGTTCCGTACTGTCACAATGGCCTCCTTGGATCTTGACTGTAACAAAGGACCCTTGGTTCCATTGGGTTCCATACTGTCACAATGACCTCCTTGGTTCTGCACTGCCACAATGATCTCCTTGGTTCCACGAGGCCTTGGTGTGTCACAACAGCCCCTTGGTTCCATCAACTGCCACAGTGTCACCCTGGTCTCTTGGATCTGCAGTGTCATAATGGATAATTGGTCACAGGCAGCCCCGCTATGTCACCATGAATATTTGGTTCCATGGGGTCCCACAGTGCTTGGTTCCACAAGGTTCACTGAATACAATGGTCCTTCATTTCTATGAGGTTTTGTACTGTCAACAATGGTGTCCTTGGTTCTAGACTGCAACAATGGACCCATGGTATTATGAGGTTCCACAATGTCACAGTGATTCTGTGGTGTGACAATGGCAGCTGGTTCCATAAGGTTCCTCAGTGTCCCCGTGGTTTCCTTGGTTCCATGAGGCTCTGCAGTGTCACAATGTCCCATAGTTTCCAGGAGCTTCTGTCCTATCAACCATGTCCTTTGTTCCAATGAGGCCCCAAAGTGTCTGTCACAATGGCCCCTTTGTTCCATGGGGTTCCACAGTGTAACATGGTTGCCTTGATTCCAAGAGGTTCCCAAGAGTGTCACAACAGCCCCTTGGTTCCATGAGGTTCCACAGCATCACCATGGTCTCCTTGGATCCGCAGTATCTCCATGGACCCTTGGTTCCATGTGGCCTGCTGTGTCACAGTGGTTCCTTGGTTGCATGAAGCTCCACTGCATAACAATGGAATCTTGGTCCTGTGAGGTTCTGTACTGTCACAATGGTCTCCTTGGTTCTGGACTGTAACAATGGACCCTTGGTTCTAGAGGTTCCGTGATGTCACAATGGTCTCCTTGGTGCCACAAGGTTCCATGATGTCACAATGATCTCCTTGGTTCCAGAGGTTCCATGATGTCACAATGGTCTCCTTGGTTCCATGAGGCCTTGCTTTGTCACAGTGGACCCATGGCTCCATGAGCTTCTATGGTGTCACCATGGTCTCCTCAGATCCTCATTGTCACAATGGACAATTGGCTCCATGGCCCCTGCTGTGTCACAATAAACCCTCAGTGCCACGAGGTTCTGTGGTGTCACAATGGTCTGCCTGGTTCAACGAGGCCCTGGAGTGTCACAATGGCTGCTTGGTTCCATGAGCTTCCACAGCATCAACAATGGTCTCCTTGTTTCTGCAGTGTCACAATAGACCCTGGTTCCATGAGGTCCCTAAATGTCACTGGTCTCCTGGGTTCCATGTGGCCCTGCTGTGTCACCACGGCCCCTTGGTTACATGAGATTCTGTACTGTCAGCAATGGTTCCTGTGTTCCAAAGAGGTCCTGCTGTGTCACCATGGACCCTGGGTTCCATGAAGTTCTTCAGTGTGACAATGGCCCCTTGGATCCCTGAGGTCCCACAGTGTCACCATGGTGTCCTTGGATCCACACTGCCATCATGGACCATTGTTGCAGCCGGAATAGCTGCTGATAAAGCCCAGGGTAGGGAAGCACAAAGGGCCTTTGCATGGTACCCACAGGTGTTTGATTCAGCCATGCAGTGAGATGTTCAGGGTCACAAGGCAGGACTCCTGGGGGGAGTCCAGGTTTCTGTATCTCCAGAGGAAGGGGCTGATCAGTGCCATGGGGGCAGTACAAAGATGGGGCCAATGGGGGAATGGAGAGGGAGTGGCTGAGGGACACAGAACAAGTGGAAGGAGCCAATGGGGTCAAACAGCTTTTGTGGGAAGCTTCTTGTGTCTCCCTAACCCAGTGAATGCCTCTCAGGGTCTCCACAGCTGCAGAGTGTCACAATGGCCCCTTGGTTCTTTTGAGCTTCTCAGGATCCCAGTGGCCCCTTGGCTGCATGAGGCCCAGCTGTGTCACACTGGCCCCTTGCTTCCATTGGATCCTGCAGGGTCACAATTGTCCTCCCTTACTTCCATGAGGCCCCTCAATGGCACAATGGACGAGTCCCACATTGTTCCAAGAATCCTTTGTTCCATGGGGCTCTGTAGTGTCACAATGGTCCCTTGGTTCCATAGGGACACAAAGTGCCACTATGGCCCTTTGGTTTCACAAGGCCTCAAAGTGTCACAATGGCCTCCATGGTTTCATGCTGCCATGCTGTATCACAATGGACTTGTGGTTCCATGATGCCCCAGAGTGTCACAATGGTCACCTCGGTTTTGCACCTTAAGAATCTTCCCTTTATCCCTTGGAGTCTGTTATGTTTGCCCAATTATCCCTTCATAAAAAAAAACCCAAACAATATTTGAGATAGTAGCAATTTTAATTAAATAGTTTAGAAAATATATAAATAAGGGATAATTTGGTTCAAATAATAGCGCATAAGCAAAAAATAACCGCGGGGTACAGAGTGCAGGGTTCTGGGACCCTTGCCACCTCACGTACAAGCTTGCCAAGTAAAAGTTACCCCCTTATATGCCATGGGTTAATACCATCTCCTCCTATTTTCGGTTCGTCATATTTCGATCTCCGCCCTCATCACCACCGCGCATGCGCCACCACTCGGTTTGGTGGTCGCACAAGTCTTTTGGGGGTCGTCTGATGAAGATTTCGTAGTCTTCTTCTGTATCCTTTAATTCACCTTTGGGTTACACATGCTCATCAAGCCAGTACAATGTAAGCCAAAACTAACATATCACTATATCTACATATCAAGGCAATAAATCCCTTATAATTAGCATTTTCTGGGACCCAACCAGGTTTTGCTTCCTTTCTGCTCACTTTTAGCAACTATATCTTCAGCTTCTTTCCTCCTGTCCTTGAGAACATCTGCCGGGAGGGGGGGAGCCCCTTCTCTCCCTCTCTTCTTTGGCATTACCACTTTTAACTATTTTTATTATTCCAAATTAATATAATAATTAATATAATTACTGTACCAATATTGATTATTGTTTCAATTTCATCAGCACGAATCATAGTTATTTACCACAAATCCCCCATTTCTCTTCTTGATCATTATGATTCGTGCTTGATTAAAAAGCTATGCTCTGATATCCTTTATATTTTTCAAAATTTAGATTTTTTCGTTGTCTCTTTTAAACTTCAAACTTTTCCAGCACTTCTATTACTGCCTCTAGTCTTTCACATTCTCTTTCAATTTGGTTAGCATTTCTTGGTCTCTTTCAATCTGTTTAGGTCCTTGTTCCTTAACACGGGTTAATTTAACAGTTAGTACCATTATAAATTTTGGTTTTTTTCTTTCTGCTGATTCTGAATCTAGAGATGTTGTAATCTGCATCCCTTGAATCACTGAGTGAATTAGCCTAATAAAGCATGGAATTATACAGGGCAGAAACAAAAGTCCCAAAATTGAGCATAACAACATGAACCCTAACTTTTTCCACCAAACACCCCCAAAGAGGTTATCTCACCAATTTGCTTTTAAGATTGAGTTCCACTTTTGTACTGGCATATGAGCCACTCTTTTAATCTCCTCCGCAAGTTCTGTGATAGCTTCTTCATGATCATCAATTTTTACACAGCACTCGGATTCGTTAAATCTCCCACAACTCCTCCTTCTTCTGCTAACACATAGTCTAGGGCAATCCTGTTTTGGCAGACAAATGCCTGAATTTGTGTATATTGCTTGGCCAACATTTTTAATGCACCAGAGGTGTGATTTGACACCACCTCCACTACTGCTTGGAGCCTTATCAATTGATTCAACAGGTAAATTGGGGTCCTATATCCCCATGACCCATCCCGAGCCCATGTTGCTGGGTCATAATATGCTATAATTCTTTCTGCAGGCCATTCATCCTCCCTCCATTTTTGGTTCTCTCCTGCTGTTGGAAAGTTGAAATTCAAATCTCTTTTATTCTGCTGCAGAGTTTCATACAGTGGAGTTCCTAACACATTGCTCCTAGACCTCGGTAGAACAAAGGAGGGTTGTATTACTCCCAAAGTACAGGTTCTTCCCCATTTTTGAGGTATCTCACTGTATGCTCGTTGCCCACAAATCCAATATATCCCATCTGGGGCTTTCCATTTCTTATCAGTTTTTCCGGTTGTTCCTGAAAAGGCTTTAGGCTGTTGATGGATTGTTAGGGGTTAGCTCCAGGACTTCGGTACCAGCATAAATTAATCAGTTCATCCCATTCACAATTTATTTCTTTTATTGGTCCCCAATATCCAACAGGGGTTTCAGGTCGCCAAACTTTTGAATGATTATCCATATTGACTACCAATGTGGATTTGCAAGGAGTATGCCCGACTACTTTATTAAATCTCCTTCCTTCTCGAGTTATACAAATGATTCCAATTACTTGATGGCTCAAAATCCATCCTTCAGGTCTCTCCAATGTTCTAGAAATTTGGGTGTGGTTCCATTTTAAAAACTGCTCTGGAGCTAAGCTCTCACCTTTCCACAGCCACCTTTCAGCCATTTTTAGACCTCCACAAATCCAACATTTGGATAATCCCAATTTTGTAGCAATCTCTTGCATCAATCCCACAAACAAATTCTTATTCGAGGCTGGCAGGTCCCAATCTTTGTAGTGCTGTTTTAGCTGTTTATACAATTCAGCCAATTCTTTTGACTCTTTTCTCCTGTTCTTTCCTCTATTCCCTTTTGTTTCCTTTTCTTCTTTTATTTTTTCTTCCAGTTTTTCTTCTAGTGCCTGGTTCCCCATGCCTATATTTGGATCCTTTCCATTATCATCTCTTTCAAAACAAAAGAATCTTTCATATTGAGGGGAAATCTGATCACCATGGGGATAAGGAACTCATCGATTATATCCCAGATTTTTCCCTACCCAATACATCTTTTCTTCTTTAACACAAACATCTTTAAAGTTGCTGCAATTGTAGCAGACAGAACTAACATACAGGTGTGTCACAAACACAGATCCCATCTTGTCTTTAATCCACACAGGGTGATTGCAATAGTCACAAATACTGAAATTGCTGGGACTTGGTTTTTGTCCTGTTTGCTTTTTCATTGCTGCAACTCTGTCCTGTGTGGCTTTCTGGCTTTGGCCAACTGCCCAGGGTACCAGAATGATCACAGTGAAAATAATCCTCAGGAAATACACCTTTCTACCTTTCTCAAGTCCCCTTGGGTTGCAACCAAGGGCTGAGATGCCAGTCTTCTCAGTAGCAAAGGTAACATCCCAGGATCTAGTCACTGATGCTTTTTGTTTCCTTGGCACCCATAGCCCCACCGAGCGTGCTTGTCTCCTTTTAAATGCCATTTCCCAGTTCTGGCTGGTTAAGAAGGAATAATTCAAATGAAAAGAACAGGGAAAAGGTTAGGCCAGAACACCATAAAACTATATTTTCCAAAATTTCAGGGACATGCCAACCACAGTATGATTTTACTAATTATCGTTCTGCTGCCGGGGGGGAGTTCATTAAGTCACCGCCTCCAATAGGCACACTCGTGGTGCCAATGTGCCCCTGGAATGCACCTATGATGTGGTATATAGTCTTCTTCTCCACAACAACTATCAATTATGAGACACTGGTCTATAAGATCATGAGTTGTTCATTTTCTTATTTGTGCTACAGCCAGTATAGCAAGAACTAATTGATCTAAGTTCTCTATTAATCCAATGGCTGCTGGAAGGGTCCCGTCTCCTAGTCTCAAAGGTATTCTAAAAAATCACTAGCAATGCACTCTATAGTTAGCTGGCTAAGTATATAACCATAGCAAAACAAGCAAATCAATTGTCTCTCCTTCTCTTCCCTCTTAGTTACTCTCCACCATGAGTTAAAGCAAAGTGTGCAAACAATACATATCCATGGATGACACTCTAAACCATGTCCACCGCACTCCCAATGTTTTACTTGTCTCTGCACTGTTTCAACAACAGTTGTTATCAATCTCAGTTTCTGAAATTGCAGTTCTGTAATTAATTCTAGTAATGTTGCTGGTGGGTGACTCTGGAGGAGATCTTCGATCCTTTTAGGCCATTCCCGATTCAGAAAGTCTTTTCCACCGGCGTTTTTCTGCTTCTGAGCTCATGTGAATTGCGGTCAGCAGCCACTCCAGGATGCCTAATTCCTTCTTAATAAATCAGGGTTAATAAAGATCAATTTAAATCTCACCATATTATCACATTCTTGGAAATATATATTTTACAATATTTTAGCCACCGTTTGAGCTGTAGCCCGAGCTGCTGGAAATGCTTCAACTCACTGAGTTAATTGATCTATTATAACTAACAAATATTTCTACTGACCCACTTTAGGCAATTTTGTAAAATCAACTTGGATCTTTTCAAATAGCCTGTAGGCTGTTTTTCGTCCTCCAGAAGGAGGGCTCTTTAATACTTTCTTATTTACCTTTTGACAGGTGTGACACTCCCTGGGTAATTTGTTTTCGAATTTCAAATATCCTTATGCACACATAAAATTTTAAAAAGTGATCACAAAGGACTCTTGCTCCCCAGTGTGTCCGTCTATGCAAGTTATCTAAGATCAAACATGCCACTGGTTTTGGGATCATGATCCTGCCGTCAGGAAAAAATCTACTTTCCCTCCTTAAATGTTGCTCCTAATTTCTTTATAGTTGCCAATTCTGCTAGCGGAAAGGAAAGTGTCCCTTGCTGAATTTCTGTTTCTTGTAAGGTCATGATTTCAGTATCTCTTTTTCTTAAGGTCGCTCTTTTTGCTTCACCATCGGCCAAATTATTCCCTCTGACTTCAATATCTCTCCCTCTCTGGTTTTCCTTTACATGAACTACTGCTATTTTCTTTGAGCCTTTTAAAGCTTCAAGTATCTGAATTATCAATCTCTTATATACTAACACTTTCCCTTGAGTATTTATAAGTCTCCTTTCTTTCCAAATTTTTCTAAAAGTATTTACTACACTAAAAGCATATTTAGAGTCCATATAAATAGTCCCTTCTCGCCCTTTTAGTATTAATAATGCACGGAGTAATGCATGAAGTTCACAGGCTTGTGCTGACCAAGAGGGACTAAGGGGACCAGACTCCTTTACCTCAGGATTTTTCCCACTTCACCTCAATGCCAACCTGTATCATTAATTTCTAGATTGTCTTCTTCAGTTAAAGAATAAATTTTAAGTTTTCCTTCACAGGGTTTTATCTGTAAATTTAAAATTATTAATAAATCTCTGCCTAACAAATTATTCTCGGCCTCTGGTATCAACAATAAATCATTTACTCCAAATTTGTCATCTGTTTCAATTTGCACCTCTTTAATTATAGGAACAGAGAAAGCCTCTCCCGATTCAGTAATTCAGTAATTCCGATTACTGAAACTCGCTCACGACTTATCTCACATCCCTGGGGTAATTTTTTAACAGTAGACCGAGAAACTCCTGTATCTACTAAAAATATAACTTCTTCGCTCTGAGGACCTATTTTTAGCTTTATCAAGGGCTCTTCTGGTTGTATTTTGGTCCTCTTCATTAAACAGAACTCCTGACCTCTCTGATTCTTGCGAGAAGTTTACTCATCTTGCTGTTTCTTTCTGCAATTTTTTTTGCAGGTGCCCCTTTTTATGACAATAAAAACAGGTAGGTCCTGCACCCTTTAAGGTAGGGCAAGAATTTTTTAAGTGCCCCTTTCTTGTGGCAAAAACACACAGGTCTTGTATTCTTAAAAATAGATCTTGACCTCTGCTGTTTGTTTTTCTCTGCAAATTTTTCTGTATTCAAAGCTGCCTGCATTTCTTGAACTGCCGCCACCAAAATTCTGGCATCTGTTTTCAGCTTTTTCTTATTTCTCCTTACAAACACCCTTTGTGCTTCTCTCAGTAACTCTTGAAGTCCCTTGTCCTGCCAGTCTTCTAATTTTTCCAGCTTCTTCTTGATGTCACCCCAAGATCTCACCACAAACTGAGTTTTTAACAGAACCTGCCCTACTGCAGTATCAGTATCTATACCCGAATATAATTGCAAGTCTCTTTTTAATCTTTCTAACCATTCTGCTGGGGACTCATATTTTTTCTGATGTTCACTCATAGCTTTCCCTATATTATGTCCTCTAGGCACTGTCTTCTGAATTCCTTGATTTTTTTCTCTTCGGGATTCCCATTCATCCCAAAACTGTATCATCATCCCCAGTGGGCTGTCCTGAGGAATGCTCCATTCCTGAGAACCCCCTCACAGTTCCCAGATACCCCGAACTCCTGCGGGTTGTTCACACAATCCACAGCCCCTGGGTCAAGGAACTTACTTTTTCCCTGACCCATTTCTGGCGGCAACAAACCAAGAAATCCCCAGTACCAGGAAAATCTTAGTTTCCCACACTCACCTCATGGTTGAACTTCCTCACTTACTACTCTGTCACACTGCCTTTTAAATCTACCTGTTCCACTCCTATCTCTCCCTCTGCAATCTACTTGTTCCACTCCTATCTCTCCCTCTTTCTCAATCTGTTAGCCCTATCCTCTCACCATCTAATCACATACTAAATTGCCTGCTACCAACCCTCCAAGGAAATTGAACCTATTCAATCACTCCTTCTCAGTCTCCCTACTCCCTCCTGCCCAAGGACCTTCCCACAGGTGCCTGGACCAGGGATGCCCTCCTTCCCCTGGGTCAAACCCTCCCGGGGTCCCCACTCGTTCACTTTTCTTTCACTTCCCTCCTTTCCCGGCCGGTCTCCTCTCGGAGATCTCAGAACCGCGGTACCGGGAGGTCCCACTCGTTTCGGGGGTCCGGGACTGCCCAGCCCCTGTCTCAGATACTCCACACACACTCACACATGCATACAGCCGCCCCCCGACCCAAAACCCCGTGATACTCACAGCCTCCTTTTCTCACGAGGGTCTTCGTGCACAGAGAAGTTTTCTATGGGTACTCTCTCCTATAAGCCGGCACTCTGATGGGAGCCTCTCTTGCGCGCTTTTAATAACTAATTTGCTTATGCGTTATTGTACTAAAGACTCTCTTTTCCCAAGGGAGAGTGGTCTAGCCTTGGGACCACTTAAAAGTCTGGTGGGGAGCTCCTTCCCTGGAGCTATCCACCCCCCCCGGGGTCAAGAGGGTCCTTGGTTTCAGCACCAAATTGTTATGTTTGCCCAATTATCCCTTCATAAAAAAAACCCAAACAATATTTGGAATAGCAACAATTTTAATTAAATATTTTAGAAAATACATAAATAAGGGATAATTTGGTTCAAATAATTGCACATAAGCAAAAGATAACTGCGGGGTACGGAGTGCAGGGCTCTGGGACCCTTGCCACCTCACATACAAGTTTGCCAAGTAAAAATTACCCCCTTATATGCCATGGGTTAATACCATCTCCTCCTATTTTCAGTTCGTCATATTTCTATCTCCACCCTCATTATCACCTTTACCGCGCATGCACCACCACTCGGTTTGGTGGTCGCACAAGTCTTTTGGGGGTCGTCTGATGAAGATTTCGTAGTCTTCCTCTGTGTCCTTTTATTCACCTTTGGGTTACACATGCGCACCAAGCCAGTGCAATGTAAGCCAAAACTAACATATCACTATATCTACATATCAAGGCAATAAATCCCTTATAATTAGCATTTTCTGGGACCCAACCAGGTTTTGCTTCCTTTCTGCTCATTTTTAGCAACTATATCTTCGGCTTCTTTCCTCCTGTCCTTGTGAACATCTGCCGGGGGGTAGAGCCCCTCCTCTCCCTCTCTTCTTTGGCATTACGACTTTTAACTATTTTTATTATTCTCAATTAATATAATAATTAATATAATTACTGTGCCAATATTGATTATTATTGTTTCAATTTTATCAGCACAAATCATACCTATTTATCACAGGGCCATTGTGACACTGCAGGGCCCCATGGAACCAAGGGACCAGGGCTGCTCCTCAGGGACTCCTGGAATGAAGGAAACATATTTGACACTGTGGTGGCCCTTGGGACCAAGAGGCCATTGTGACACTGTGGAACCAAGGAGAGCATTGCTGCACTGCCAGACCTCATGGAACCAAGGTGCCATTGTGACACTGCAGGGCCTTGGGGGACCAAGAGCCATTGTGACACTGTGGGGACCAAGGATCCAAGGGACTTTGTGACACCAAGGGGTCCCATGGAACCAAAGGGACATTGTGACACTGGGAGGCCTCATGGAATCATGGAGACCATTGGGACACTCTGGGGTCTCTTGGAACCATGGTGACACCAAGTTGGCTGGGAATGTTAATATGCTAGAGGGTAGCAGGGCTCTGCACAGGGCCCTGGACAGGCTTGATCCAGGGCCCAAATCCAACAAGGTGAGGTTTAACAAGTCCCAGTGCCGGGTCCTGCACTTTGGCCACAACAACCCCTGCAGCACTACAGGCTGGGGACAGAGTGGCTGGAGAGCAGCCAGGCAGAAAGGGACCTGCAGGGACTGATGGACAGCAGGCTGGATATGAGGCAGCAGTGTGCCCAGGTGGGCAAGAAGGCCAATGGCTCCTGGCCTGGATCAGGAATGGTGTGGCCAGCAGGAGCAGGGTTAATTCTTCCGCTGTGCTCAGCACTGGTTGGGCAGCACCTCGAGTGCTGTGTCCAGTTCTGGGCCCCCAGTTTAGGAATAACATGGACGTTGAAGCGTGTCCAGAGAAGGGCAACAAGGCTGGTGAGGTGTCTGGAACACAAGTCCTGTTCAGAGCGGCTGAGGGAGCTGGGGTTGTTTATCCTGGAGAAGTGGAAGCTCAGGGAGACAAGGCAGTGTCAGGGCACAGAATGGACTTGATGATTTCCAAGGTCTTTTCCAACCTTGCTGATTCTGTGACTCTCTGGAACCACCCTTGGAGCAGTGGCAGGAGGAGCCCTGGGCCTCCTCTTCAGCAGCTCCAGCAGCCCAGGCCCCTCAGCTTCTCCTGCCAGCCCCAAAGCCCATCTTGTCAGTCCTGCAGAGCCTCTGCAGCCCCTCCTCACTGCCCAGAACAGGGAGCCCCAGAGGCAGACACAGCAGCCCAGATGTGCCCCCCTGGCCTGGGGTGCCTCTGGCAAGGGAGCAGCACCAGGCACTGCAGGAGCCTGCAGACAATTCCTGCAGCACTTGTAGGATGATCCTGCTGCCCAAGGGACTTTCCTGTGGTGCCAGGTCAGGAACTGCAATGGGGAGTGGGGCCAGAGAGGAAAGGGCAAACAGGGATGGGCTGTTTGCAGGGGAGGGGACAGGGATGGGCAATATGAAGAAATCTGGATCAGGGAAGAGGAGAGAAAGCAAAGGTGAAGCCAAGGAAATGCTCAGGGCAGTTTGGGGGTGGCTGCCAGGCAGCCCTGGCTCTGAGCAACAGCGTCTGCAGTGGGACAGGAAACTCCCAGCTGATGGGAACAAACTTTCTGGCTGAGTGCAGAGGCCAGGACAAAGCTGAGTGGTTTCCCTGGTGTCCCCCAGCCCTTGCTGGCCCCAGGGGCTGATGGCATTTGTGCTGCCTCAGGTTCATGTCCCCACACCAACAGCATGGGGGTGCTCCCCCTGCTGTGTGCAATGCAAACAGGGGCTGCTGAGCCAGTGCTGCCGTGTCTGTGCCTGCAAGGATGGGGCACCTGTGTGAGCTGGGGGAGAGGCCAGGGCTGCAGAGGGGGGATGTTGTTGGCAGCTCCATCAGGACGCTCTGGGACGCTGCCCTGGGCTGTGCAGCGCACTGAGGATGGATCAGCCCCTGCTCTGCTGCTCCTTCCCGTGTGCCCCAGGGCCCTTGCAGAGCCCCAGCCATGCTGTTTGCACCCAGCCTGCCCACGGCCAGCCTGGGGCTGCTCACGGGGCTTTTCTGTGCTGAGCATTGGCCTGGCCGTGTTCTTGAGAGAGCCTGGGCAAGGAGCCTGGAGCCCCCAGGGCCTGGGCTGAGGCGTCAGCGCTGCCCCAGCAGTGCCCATGGCCTGTCCCTGCTGCAGCCCCGGCACTGCCACCCCCAGGGCTGTGCCCGGCCTCGAGAGCACTCAGGCCCTGCAGCAACACCAGGGCCAGCAGGGCAGCGGGGCAGGGCCACGGCAGCAGCACTGGCAACACCAAGTGCTGCTGCTGCTGGGCACAGCTGCTGTGCCAGCCCTGATCTGCCCCCAGCTCTGCACACAGACATTGCTGCTGCAGCTCCACAGAAGGAACAAAATGGGGATCTCTAGTGAAAACTTGGCTGGCAGAGCCTTCAATTCATTTAAAGCCACCAAGAGACCAACTCCTCATTGACACTGGGCCACAGTAAAAGTGGAGATAAAATGATTAAGGGCAGAAGCAGTGACCTTGCTTTGTGAACATCATTGAAATCTAAAACAAAAAAAAAAACCCAACAACCAAAACAAGAACTATTATAGATTACGTTTATTATATGTGATTTGCAGAAACTGTCAACCAGTTTAATGACTCCGAAATTTTCCAGTCATCCGTGTCCACACTGCAGCCTTGAGCTCCTGGTTCCTCAGGCTGTAGATGAGGGGGTTCAGGGCTGGAGGCACCACTGAGTACAGAACTGACAGGGCCAGATCCAGGGATGGGAAGGAGACGGAGGGGGGCTTCAGGTAGGCAAAAATGGCAGTGCTGAGGAACAGGGAGACCACAGCCAAGTGAGGGAGGCAGGTGGAAAAGGCTTTGTGCCGTCCCTGCTCAGAGGGGATCCTCAGCACAGCCCTGAAGATCTGCACATAGGAGAAAACAATGAACACAAAACAACCAAAACTTAAACAGATACCAAGGAATGAAATCGAATTTTTTCTGAAGGTAGAGTGTGAGCAGGAGAGCTTGAGAATCTGGGGGATTTCACAGAAGAACTGGCCCAGGGCATTGCCATGGCACAGGGGCAGGGAAAATGTATTGGCTGTGTGCAGCAGAGCATAGAGCAAGGCAATGGCCCAGGCAGCTGCTGCCATGTGGGCACAAGCTCTGCTGCCCAGGAGGGTCCCGTAGTGCAGGGGTTTGCAGATGGACACATAGCGGTCGTAGCACATGATGGTCAGGAGGAAATACTCTGCTGAAATGAAGAAGATAAAGAAAAAGACCTGTGCAGCACATCCTTTGTAGGAGATGTCCTTGGTGTCCCAGAGAGAATTGTGCATGGCTTTGGGGACAGTGGTGCAGATGGAGCCCAGGTCGCTGAGGGCCAGGTTGAGCAGGAAGAAGAACATGGGCGTGTGCAGGTGGTGGCCGCAGGCTACGGCGCTGATGATGAGGCCGTTGCCCAGGAGGGCAGCCAGGGAGATGCCCAGCAAGAGGCAGAAGTGCAGGAGCTGCAGCTGTCGCGTGTCTGCCAGTGCCAGCAGGAGGAAGTGCTTGGTGGAGCTGCTGTTGGACATTTGTTGTCTCTGGACACTGAAACCTTTTGAAGAAGGAATCACAGTGATAATCGCGGGGAGATTTCTCACGGAAAAGTCAAAGCCCTTTCTCATACACCCTTTCCTGCCACTGAACACCTCCCCCTGTCTACGTCTAGGAGATCTTCCTTCACCTTTGTTGCTGGATCCCTTATTACTGCAGGCCAAAGTTATGTCAGGAGTTGGACCTTGACCTGCAGGACACCTGGGAGTCAGCCCTGACCCCCAGTAAGTGCAGGGGAACAGTGAGGGCAGAGGCCAGTCCTGGTATTGGGAATTGGACAAAAAATGTTCCAGTAAGGCAGAGGAGCTCCTGCCTGAAGGGATGGGGATAAATGAAGGCAGAATGAGAGATTCTGATGCACTGTGGAAGAACAGAGAGTCCAGAGAGACAGGAGGATTGTCTGAGGCTTAGTGCAGACTGAGGGGAGCTGCTCTGTCCCTCTCTCCTTTTCCAGCTGCCCTGGACTTGCACCTTTCTGAGATCCACTCCCGTGTGACCCTGGAAAGCCAGGAGACACAGCTGAGAGCAGAGGGATCCCTGGCACACAAAGTGGCTCCTGCCTTTTGCCAGAGTCAGGAGAGCGAGCTCATTGCCAGCCTGCCAGGCTGCCCTGCCCAGAGCTCCCCAGGCACAGGGAGCTGGGACACCCCATTGCTGTGCTCAGCCTGCACAGGAGGAGCCCAAGGGCTGGGCCTGGCCCTGCAGCTGGAACTGCCATTGCAGAGAGCCCCTGAGCAATGGCAGCAGCACCTGGGCAAGGCAAGGAGAGAGAGAGAGCCGGGCCTGAGGAAAAACCTTTTCCTGGCCAGCCCTGGCCAGCCCCTGGCAGGCAGCAGCAGGGCAGGACAGTGGCCCTCAGGCCCTGGTCAGCGGGGAATGGGCACATGGCCGCAGAGATGCCCTTCATCTCTGGGGCTGCTCTGCCGGCCCAGGAGGGACTGAGGGCCTCGAGCCCCCGGGCTGAGGGCTGTGCTGGCTGCCAGGGGACACAAGAGCTGTGCTGCTCAGGGCAATGTCTGCCCTGCAGGGCAGGCCTGGCAGGTGCCACATCTGCTCTGCAGCAGGGCTTCCCTCAGCACGGCCTCCCTCCCTGCCTGCCCACGGCTCTGCTGCTGGAGCTGTCCCAGCCCCAGCTGCTCCTGTGGCCCCGGGCTCCTTCCCTGCCACAGCTGCCAGAGCCCAGCCCAGCCCCTGGGCCAGCCCTGCCCTGCAGCTGCTCGGCCCTGCAGGGGTTAAAGAACAGCTCCCCCAGCCTGGGCACCATGGAAAGGTGATGCTGCATGGATCTGGACGCTGGGCAGGTGCAGGCACTTGCTGTGGTGCCCAGGAATCCTCAGTGTGATGGTTTAAGAGCCTCAGCCCCTGCTCTGCCCTGCAGAGCTGAGTTTCCATTGCCACCAAGCTGAGCCAGATTCAGGAAAGCAGAGACCCAAGCAGAAAACTCCTGCCCTGAATGAGCTCATGATAAGCCCCTGAGAAGGGGAGCCCTGCACTGCAGCACATCCTCCTCCTCCTGCTCCTCCCATGCCACAGAGAAACTGGGAGAGTCCTCCTGACACATCCCCCAGGCTGTGGGCTGTGCTGGCTTCAGCAGATCCCTCCAGGAGCACAGGGGACATTGCCCTGCACCCACACACTCACCATGCACAGGGCTGTGAAGATCTTTCCCCAAGTGCAGTCTCAGCTCAATGTCTTCCCAATCCTGATTGCCTTCAGCCTGTCTCTGCCTGGCTCCTGTCCCCTCAGTGCCTGCAGGCAGAGCCCTCAGCCCTGCTGGTCTGGGAGAGGAGCTGGCCCTGGCAAGAGCTGTTCCTTTAAAGCTCAACAGCACAGATACAGCGCAAGGACTTTAATGAGCCTCTTGGGACTTTGGTGTTGTTTACATCAGACTCAGTCCCTGAGAGAGTGATCAAAAAACTTCCCAAGAACTCAAATTTAAATTGAAACTCTGAAGTTTCTTCAAGTTTTAATGTGTCCCTCTGAGAAAGTGTTCCCAGGTTCCAGGTAGAGCAGAACACAGGAGGCAGTGATGACAGCTGGGGACAAACAAGGCCAAGGTGTCTGTGGTGCTGAGCAAAGCTGGATGTGTTTGAGGAATGCAAAGGGCCAAGGGCTGAGCCCCAGGGCCAGGCAGATGCTGTCCCTCCCTACTTGCTCAGGGCTCTTGCCGGGATGGGCACTGGCATGTGGAAATGTGCAATGGCAAGGGCAGGAGCATGGGGCGGCCCCTGCCAGGCTGCTGAGCAGGGACAAGGAGGCCATGAGGCCCCAGGCCTGCAAGGGTCACTTGTCTCCTTCTCCTGCCTCAGGCCCAGGCCCAGCAGCCATGGCCAAAGTGCTGCCCAAGTTGGCTCTGGCAGGGCTGTCTTGCAGCTGCTGCACATGCCTGTGCCCTGTTCAGCCCAGGCTGTCCTACGCTGTTCCTGCCCTGCGCCTCTGTCCCTGCAGGCTCTGGGAACATCTGGGAACAGGTCCCCCTGTACCTTTTGGGCACACACCTTGGCATATTGGAATGATGTCCATATGGATGCCTACAGAACACCAAAGCATAAAATCTCATCCCTTTTTTCTGAAATTATAGGGTCTTAGGTCCCTATACTATCCTTTGGTGGTTTTCATTCTAATGAAACTGAACTTTCTGAATAGAATGGTGTCCTTCTTTGTGTGTAATATCTAATACAGAGGTGAAAATAATTAGGAATCATTTTAGACATTCGAATTCATGACTATAGCACTCCAAGAAAGGGCCAAGTTAGAATCCATGTCTTTTTCAATACAACTATTGTTCTGTAAGCTTGAAATATAACTGAAGAGGACAACTGGGAAGTGACTTTGTCCTGCAGCCTTACAGTGCTTTTCTTTTAAGAAATTTGTGTGTAAAATTGTAACTAACCTGATGTCACTCATATTTTTAGAGGAAAAAAGGGGTGATTAAAGGTAATTAAGGCCTATCCATAAGACATTCTATAAATCTTTAGATTACTGAGCTCCAAAGGATAAGTTACCATGGTATGCCATGATAAAGGGTACCTTTATCAACACCATATAGACCACCCCATAGATGGCGTTTGGGCATTCAACTTTTCAGCTACCTCACACAGACATGTTCATACACACAGACAAGAGTGCAAAAAGGTTTCTCATCTGACTCCACCAGATCCCACTGGCTCTGCAGAGCAGTCAGAAAATACACATTGAGTCTAATGAGGAAATAGGGTACTGTAGAACTGTGCAGGCACCAGGTGAAATGCAGGGCCTTACAAGCACACTGATCAGCATTTGTCAGCATCTGTCAGCATGACTGACTCACTTTTTGTATTATTCCTCTATTTTCCTATGTCTGTTTCTCTCCAAACCACCTTGGTCCCTCCCTTTTCCTTCTTTGGTTCTTCCCCTAACATTCCATATTAAGTCTGGTGAAATTCAAAAATGCTGCTTCCTTGTACCCCAATATTAACCCTGTAACATTAGGCAGTAATACCAGCCATTCTGCAAAGCCATCTGGAGAGCCACTCTGCTGACTCATGGGGATAAGTTTTCTTCCCAGACCATGAGGCTGAGGCGCTCCTGGAACATCTGAGAATGTTTTTATTTATTTATTTATAAATGTATTTTTTTAATTAATGATTTTTATTTATTTATTTATTTATTTATTTAACATCTTTTGCCATGGTCCACATGTTCCATATGGTATACCATGTCCCCTGCTACAGAAGACTCCAGTATCACTGCTCTTACTTTCAAAATGAAGTTAATACTGAATAAACTTCTGTCCTTCAGTGGAACCAAACTAATGACAGAGGTTTGATGGCCTCTCCTGGTCACCGTATGTTACAGTGATTGACAGGGGTGTTGGCCAAATAATATCTCCCAAGGCTGCAGCCCACTTTTGGCAAAGTGGAACAGGTCTTGGACCACATAAGCCGTGTTGTAAAACTCATCCCCCGGCTGCCCCACCTGGCTGGCCCCTTCCTTTGCTGACAGCTCTGCCTCCTGCCTGCCTCTGCCTGCCCACATAAAGACTGGGGCTGGCCCAGACTCTTTCTGGGGCACGTGTTGCAGCACAGCCCTGCCCTGGGAGGGAAATTCCTGTCTCCTTATGTCCAGTCTGGACCTCCCCAGCTGCCATTTTTATTAATTCTTTCCTTTTATGTCTTTTTTTCTATTATGTCAAAAGGATGCACCATCTGTGAAACCACCCTTCAGTCCCTCCCAGGGCTCTCCTCTGCTGTCCTCAGTCTCCACCCCACTGAGCACAGAGCTCCTCTGTCCCTGTACAGTGCTCATGTGCTTGAGGCCATGGGTGCCTGGACAAGAAGGACGGTTCTTTTCTACAGGAAGGAAACCACAGAGCCAGAGGGTTTTGAAGGCAGATCAGAGGCAGTCACCAGAGGCCAGGCCAGCCAGACCTCTCTGTCCTTGCAGCTTTTGTCTGAAAGCAACCCTTGGATATTGCTGGAGTTTTGGAGGTGGAATTCCATTTCAGCCGTGAGTGCCTGGACCAGAATGACAGTTCCTCTCCACAGGAAGGAAAGGACAGAGCCCCAGTGTTTCAAAGGCTGATTAGAGGCAGCCCCAAGGAGGCCAAGGCCAGCCAGACCTGTTTGTCTTGGCAGCTTTTGTCTGGGAACAATCCTTGGGTAGATGGAGTTTGGGAGGACAAAACCCAGTTTTGTCCATGGGCACATGGACAAGAAGGACAGTTCTTTTCCATAGGAAGGAAAGTACAGAGCCCCAGTGTTTCACAGGCAGGTGAGAGCTGGCTCTTAGGAAACCAAGGGAACCTAGACAATCTTGGCAGCTTTTGTCTGGGAGCTATCCTTGGATATAAGGAATTTTGAAGGCGGATTCCAAATTTTGGCTATGGACACCTGCACTTGAAAGATAATTTTTCTATTATTTGAAGGCAGATGAGAGGTGGGCCCCAGGATGCCAAGGCCATCATGAGCTTCCTGTTCTGGCAGGTTTCGTATGGGACAATCTTTGAATTTAATCAAATATGGAGGTAGAATCCCAGCATTAGCCATGAACCCCTGGAGAAGGAGAGGTCTTTCCCACTGGAAGGAAAGCACAGAACTCCGGGGCTTTAGGGGCAGCAGAGAAGCAACCCTCAACATGCCAAGGTCAGCAGGACCAGTTAAGCCAAGCCAACCATAACTTTTCCATGTGCTTGGATCCCTGGGACCTTGCATCTTCAAACTGCCCCTTAGTTCCACGAAGCCCCATAGTATCACAACAGATCTTTGTTTCTATGAAGCCCAGCAATACCACAATGGTTACCTTAGCTCTGCAGTGGCACAATGACCCCTTGCTTCCATGAGGCCTTGCAGTGCCAAAATGATTTCTTTGGTTCCATGGAACAGAGCAATGGCACAATGGCCTCTTGGTTCTATTTGGTTCCCCAGGATCACAATGGACTCTTGGTTCCTCAGGGCATGGCTGTGGCACAATTGCCTCTTGCTTCCATGAAATCTAGCAGTGTCACAATGATTGCTTTGATTTTATGAGGCCCATGGTGTCACAATGGTCCCTTGCTTCCATGAGGCCTTGCAGTGTCTGACAATGGCCCTTTGGTTCTATTGGGCTCCCCAGAATCACAATGGACCCTTGGTGCCATGGGGAGCCATGGTGTCACACTGGCCTCTTGGTTCCATGGGGACTCTGAGTGCCAGAATTGTCTCATTGCTTCCATGAGTTCCCGCAGTGTCACAAAGAGCTCCTTGGTTCCACAAGGCCCTGCAGAGACACTTGATTCAACGAGGTCGCAAAGTGCCAGAATGGCCTCCAGGATTCCATGAGGCCCCACAGTGTCACAAGTGCTTCTTGGCTCCATGAAGCCCTGAAGTATGGAACGGCCTCTTGATTCCCTTGGGCTCCTCACTGTCACATCAGTTCTCAGTTCCATGAAACCATGTACTGTCACAATGGTCTCCTTGGTTCCCCAGAGGCAGGATGTCCCCATGGTCTCATGGAGCCCCACTACGATCCCCTTGATTCCATGAGGCCCTGCCGTGCTACAATGAGCCCTTGGTAATCGAGGCCCTGCAGTGTCACAATGGGCCCTTGGTTCCAGTGGGTCCTAAAGTGTCATAATGGTCTCCATGGTTGCATGAGGCCCCAGAATGTCACAGTGGACTTTTGGTTCCATGAGTTTTCGTACTGCCAACAGCCGTGTCCTTGGCTCCACAGTGTCACAATGGACCCTTTGTTCCATGAGGTTCAGTAGAATGACATGGACACCCTGATTCCATGAGGTTCTGTAGTGTCACAATGGACTCCTTGGTTCTGTGGCCCTGCAGTCCAGAATGGCCCCTTGGTTCCATGAGGTTCTGTAGTGCCAAACGGAATCTCCTTGGTTCTGCATTGTCATAATGGATCATTTGTTCTGATAGTAAAAGATTTTAAAATTACAAAAAATTTGGGGAAAAAAAAAAGAAAGTTAGGCTTTGTAGGCCCTGGGAAAATGTTAAAGGTAGGCCCTGGATAAATGTTAGGCCTTGTATTTGCTAGATCATGTGAAACTGCACCTGCATAGTCAGTATATAATAAGTGATATAGTTGTTAGATGTGATTAGATATAGTTATTGTTTAAAGAATCATGAGAAACTATGTTGGAGGTTTGAGGGGCATCACAAGAAATCCATGCTTGGATGAAATCAATGTATACAATAGAACAATGTAAGTTTAATAATTAATATGTAAGTTATATAATGATACAATATAAAACATGTTCAGCCTGAAACTATGTCAGAGTCAGAGTTGGGTCTATGTACCCCTGACATCCAGAGCTCTTCAATAAAAGCACCTGCATATAATCATTCCATGATGATGTGTTCCTGAATGCTAACAGTTCCATGAGGTGCCTGGCCTCCCACAGCCTCTCAGAGACCCTTCTGCACCTCAAGATTCCCCCAAAGCCATTCATGGCCCCTACAGCCCCTCATGACTCTTCATGGCCCTCACAATTCATGGCCTCCCAGAGCCCCTCATGACCCCTTACAGCCCCTCACAGCCCCAGGCCTGGGGCTCCTCCCAAAGGAGGAGGGGTCGGGCCCTGCTTGTTCTCCTTTGATTTCGGTCCCTTCACAGCCACGAGTAAAGAAAGGCTGAAATGGAGCCTTTTCCCAGCGTTTCCCTCGGGGTTAACTGCGGGCTGAAGCTCTGTGCTGGCGGTGGCCCGAGTGCCACCATCCCTGCAGCCGCCAGGCCTTTGCTGTCCCCCCGTGTCCGTTCCCTGTGCCCGAGTCCCGCCCGGCTCTGGCAGCAGCAGCAGCCGCAGCGCAGGGGGCGCCGGCCCGGCCCAGCCGGGGCTCCCGGCCAGGAGCAGCAGCAGCGCCGGCCCCTTCCCGCCTGCTCCTGCCCCGGCTCCCAAGGGCTTTTTCCAGCTCAGTTCTGGACTAGAGCAGCAATCACCCACACACAGCCCTGACTGCTCAGGGCCTGCCTGTGCTGCCCTGAGCCAGCCCTCAGAGAAAGAAAGGATCGGGTTCCAGCGCTGTTTTCAGCACTGTTTGACTCACTCTGAGGTGACAGCAGGAGGCTGCTGCTGCCTTTGACTTGGGAATTGGAGATCCTGGCTGCTCTTGCCACTCTTCTACTTGTCACTTGAAATTTGTCTGTAAAACTGAAATTGCCTTTTTTGATCAGAGTGCTTTCGTGATTGTGAATTTAGGAACCCTTAAAATCAGAGGGTTTTGGGAAAGCTGCATAAGGCAGGCCTCAGAGACAACAGAACTGTGATTAGAGCTAAGTGGTAGCCATAAGATTTGTCAGCAGAAAAGTTATATAAGAAGTAGAAAGGAAGGACAAATAGAACATGGTTTTTGTATTAACGCTTGGTAGAATAACTCCCTAAGCTACAGAAAAGTATGTCTAGCGTGATATTAGGAAGTTCTAAGCTTGAGCTCTGTGCATTGTGTTTTAAGGCTCACAAGCAGGTATTGTATTTGAAATAAGCAAGCATTGTTTTAACCAAAGGTATGTGTGCTTATAGTGGTTGGATAGAACTACTGTCAATATGCTTTTGCTTTGTGGGATTGGTAAAAACTTTTCAAGTGAGTTGTAACATTGAGTTATTTGTCTGCTGCTGAGGACACGAGCTGCTGGCATCATCCCATTCTCATAACCATGTAATGAGACTGATGCTGGAAAATAAACAGCTCGAGACGCGTTCCTCAGCAGTCCTGTCCTGTTGGTGATTTGTACATAGCCCCAGGCCAGCTATAGGTGAACCCAGCCTTTTGGTCACAGGCATCAGGATCAGCAGATCTTGAAATGCTCACAAATCCCTGAGCACAAAGTCAAGGAGAATTAAAGCAGCCACAAAGGCCACATTCGCAGTGCTCAAACACAGCCCTGTTGCTGCTCTACTAAAATAGAATCAACTGACAGAGGCCATCACAGAAATTGCCTCTCGAGTGTCAAATCAAATGAAAAAATCCACCAGGAGGAAGAGAAACCAGAAGTTCTCAATTTGCTTCGTTGTCTCTTCTTCCAAGCAGCAGCAGCAAACGGAGATGTGCAGAGGTATTTCCAGCTGCTGCTGATCCCAGCTGGAGCCCAGCCTGCTGCCCAGGCCCAGCGGGAAGCTGAGCCCAGCCCGGGGAGCTCCCGCAGTGTTGGGAGCTCAGCGCACGCGGGGCCAGGCCCAGAGCCCCGGGCACGGCCGCCCATTGCGGGGCAGCGGCGCAGACGGAATGTCCTGCGGCCCAAACCTCCTGCTCCTGCCACACAGCGCCAGCGCTCTCCCCCTCCTCCTCCTCTCCCAGCACGGCACAAATTCCAGCTCGGAGGAGGCTGCCCCAGAGAGGGCTCAGGCTCCTGCTTCAGCCTCAGTGTCCCTGCACAGGAACAGGGCATCTTTCAGGCACTTCCACAAGCTCAGCATTCCCATTTCATGGGGAATCTGGGATGAAAATGGCTTTGTTAGGAAGGACAAAAGCGGAGGGAATGGATTGGAAATTATTAGGAAAAAATGATCCTTTGTACAGCCAAAGCTCACTAAGTCATTCCCTGCATTTCTCCTTTTCAGATTCTTTCAGTCATCTCCTGAGAGGTCCAGCTTGTTCTGGTGCCTTTCATGAACTGACTGTAACTCCTGATTTATATCAGTGCATGACATGTAGAAGCATCTGAACTGAACACAGAAACAAACTCCCTCTGTCAGCCCATTTTCATGTTCTACATCACTTTCAAGATGTCCATGTGGGTGTTGGAATGATTATCACACAGCTCTCCATTTCTGGCTGCAGGCTCTGCAGATTCTTTCTCTGCATTCAGTCAGGCTTGCATTCCCTAACAATTCCTGGTAGCCCGTCATGTTTTCTAAGTGTAGAACAGTAACAATGAAAACCTCACCAATGGCACAAGTGCCCAGCCCACAAGGAAAAGAAAGAACAAATTGTAAGGTTCTTCAAACATTTGTTGTGCTTTGCTGCAAGAGTCGTGCTGCACGCACAGTGTGGAAAGTCAAGAGAAGCTGCAGTTGGTGGCACAACTTGTGACAGAAGCTGCACCTTGTCTTCCATGAAAGGTTCTTGGAAAGAGCAAACAGGACTGTGGATAAGATTCTGGAAGAACTGAAACATTTTTAGGAAATGAAATGAAAACAGAAAGAAACAAACCAAGATGTTTTACTCTATTTATTTTTATGCTCCCCTTTGTACTACTTCTCTATCCCATTAATTCCAGAAGGATCTCACCTCAAAGATCCATGACTTGGCATGTTTTAGACACTGTAAAATACAATAAGCTATAAAAAGTTTGCCTTCCCCTGCTTTTTTTTTTTTTTTTCCTTTCTTTTTTTTTTTCTGGAAAGTAACGCATGAGAGGTTAATGCAGTGCCTGGGTCAGGTACAAATTCTGCATTCAGGGAATGCACTCCAATAGTGTTGGACCTCAGCAGGGACAATGCACAGCAGCAACCGAGGGGATTCCTGTGCCGCTGTGCAGGAGTCCAGGCTCTGGGTCTCGGCTGAGCACGGCAAAGTTCCCGTGTTTGGACAGGCTCAGGGGCTGCCCCCGGGAAGCGCGGGGCTCGGCGCGGGGGCGAGTGGGCAACGGACAAACGGACACGGGGACAAACGGCCCCAGAGCTTCAGTTGCAGCGGCAGCAGCGGCAGAGCGGCAGCAAAAACAGCGAAAGAAGCGACTTTGTCGACTCCCTCTCGCTTCTCCTCTCCCTCTCCCGCAGTCCCGCACCCTCTCCCGCTCTCCCTTTCCCCGTGTCCCCTCCTCTCCCAGTCTCCCTCTCCCCATGCCCGGCCGGGCCATGCCCCCAGCCCGCCCCCAGCCCCAGGCGGGGCTGCCCCGTGCCCGGCCCCGGCCGTCCCGCCACGGTCTTGCCTCCGGCCGGCTCTGGCCGTGCTGGCGGTGGCGCTGCCGGGCGGGCATCAGTGCCTGGGGCTGGGGCGGCATCGCCTCCCTTTGGCTCCGCCTGGCCCGAGCCCGGCCCCGGCCCCGGCTCCTCCCGGGGCCCGTGGAGGACACAGGTGGCGCAGCCGCTCCCGCCGCCTCCGCTGCGGCTTGCCCGGCCTGAGCTCCGCCGCTCGGCAGCGCGGCCGCCGGCCCCGAGCCGCCGCTGTCCCGTTGCCGGGAGCGAACGCCTGGGCATGGCCGGCCCGGGGCCTTGAGGGGCGCTAGGGGGCCGTTGCTGGCCCCGGGCCGAGCGCTGACAGCCGCGTCCCGCCCGCAGGGAAGGCGCAGCAGGGCCTGAAGAAGCAGGACAGGCTGGGCTCGCTGCTGGGGCGCGGCGGCTTCGGCAGCGTCTTCGCAGCCACGCGGCTCTCGGACGGTGCCCCGGTGAGCGGCGGGGCCGGCGGCGGGCGCAGGAGGAGGAGGCGGATGAGGAGGAGGAGGGCGGAGGATGGGGCTGGGCATGATGGGTGGCGAGCTGAGCCTGCTGCTGCCCTTGGCTTGCAGGTGGCCATCAAAAGGGTGCCACGGAAGCGCGTCCGGCACTGGGGCGAGCTGGGGAGTGAGCGGGGCCAGCGGCAGCAGCCGGGCCGTGCCGGGCGGGGATGAGCTGAGGCCCGGCAGGGTGGAAGCTGCCAGGACGCCTCGAGGGAGAGCGGGCGTGGGGCCAGCGCAGGGCGCAGAGCATCCCGGGCTGGCTGAGGGCTGCCCGAGCCCCGGCACGCCATCAGCCCCACTGACAGCATCGTGCTCCTCCCGCAGCCCGATGGCGCCAGTGCACACCTGGAGATCGTGCTGCTGGCCAAGGTGTCCACCGGCTTCCCTGGTGTGGTCCAACTGCTGGAGTGGCTTGAGCTCGCCAAGGACATCTTGATGGTGCTGGAGCGCCTGGAGCAGTCTCAGGACCTGCAGTATTTCATTGGGGCACGGGGGTTCCTGCCCGAGGAGGAGGCGCGGGAGCTGTTCCGCCAGGTGCTGGAGGCCGTGTGGCACTGCACCAGCTGCGGGGTCCTGCGCAGGGACATTAAACCAGAGAACATCCTGGTTGACCTGGCCACCAGGCAGGCCAAATTGATTGACTTTGGCTGTGGCACCTATCTGCAAGACACAGCCTACACTCACTTTGCAGGTGAGCCCATGCAGGGGTGTGCTCCTGGTCCCAGCATCTCATGGCCCAACATCTCACAGCCCAAGCTAGGTGTGGCAGCAGGGATTCTCCCTTTTGCTGCCCTTCATGGCACTGAGATTTTAGCCGAATTACTTTTAAGCAGGGCTGGGTGGGGAGCCAGCTTCCAGCTGTGGTGGCAGCCTTTGCCCACCACTCTGCCCAGGAGTGGGGCTGGGGCTGGGGATGCCAGCCCAACAAAAACACCCGTGGGTGGGGGTAGCAGAAAGGGGGTGCCAGAACCTGTGCCCCAGCCAGTTTGGTGTGCAGGTGAGAAAGGGCTTGGACTTCTCCACTCACCTGGTTTGCTATGGGTTCATAATGTTTTTTGGGGCAATGAAGGTAGGGAGGATGAAGGCATGGTTTGTCCCCAGCACTGAGTGGGTTCTTCCTTGTCATGGTTGGGCCTTGCCAGGGTTTCCACTGCCCTCTTCCAACACCAGTGGATTCTTTCTCAGCCCCAAGTCTGTACACAAGTCCCAGGTGCTGGTGAGAGGGCAGTGGGTCACCCTGTGTGCCACTGGGGCAGCCCCCACACGCCCAGGGATGCTGGGGCCAGGCTCTGGGAGCAGCAGCATCCCCCTGCTGAACTCCATCTCTATTCCATAGGAACACGGTCATACAGCCCCCCGGAATGGAGCCACTTTGGCTGGTACTATGGCAAGCCAGCTACCATCTGGTCCCTGGGCATCCTGCTGCACCAGATGCTCTGCGGGGAGCACCCTTTCAGCAGGGGCCAGAACATCAGCTGGGACCATCAGCTCTCGCTGCCACACGGGCTCTCTCAAGGTGGATCCTCATCTCTGGGCGCGGGGGGAATCCCAGTACTGGGACACAGCAGCGGGCTCATGGGCATCCCACTCTGGCAGCTCCTGAGAAGGTGGCACATGTCCTGCTCTCCTGCTCTCCTCCAAAACAGGGAATGGATGGGAAAGTTTAGGCCCAGCTCTGAGCACATCCAGCAAGGTCTGGGCACAGGAACAGTGGGGCAAAGCCAACAGGAGCCTTCTCCAACTGTGAGATGTTTCTAAGGTCTTCTTTCTCAATTTAATATGTTGTTACTTCTTTCTCTTTTATTAAGTCTTTTTGATTGGACTTATGTTCAAAGCAAAGCCAAACATCTCCTATAGGACACTCCCCAAGCAGTCGTTGCTAGTAAGTGGCTGTATTTTGTGAAATCCAGTAAGTCTTCCTGTTCCCTTGACAGGTTGCTAACAGAGAGTTTGACACAGTTTAATTTTAAATTTGTATGTACTTGTACTAAAGATCTGGTTTCTTCCTGTTTGTAAAGGGGGTAGTAACATTTAGCACATGGGCTCTTCTGACTTCCCAGCGTGTTGTTAACAAGTGAGATCAGTAAGAGCATTCCCAGGAGTCTGGTATAAGGCGTTCCCCTAAACTCTACTGTTGCCGTTGTGGCAGGGGTTTGTAGATGGATGGATGAGGGAGACTCTTGATTCCATGATCAGAAGGCTATATTTATTATATTATGATATATATATAACATTATAACTATGCTACATAAAGATAGAAAGGCAGAGCTTCTTCTGAAGCTGCTAAGCTAAGCAGAGAGAGATAGAAAGGAAGGAATAACAATGTCTGTGTCCCAGCACAGAGCGATAGCAGTCCTGCTGTGAATGGTCAGCAGATCCAAACATCTGCTGACCATCCAACCACAGGTGAATCTGTTGCATTCCACAGCAGCAGATAATAATTGTTTACATTTGCTGGTAAGCCTGTGAGCTCCAGCAAGGAGAAATCCTAAGAAAAGATTTCTCACAAAGGATGTCTACGACATTTCACCTTTCTTTATTTAGTTAAAAAAAAGAAAAAATGCTGGTGTGGGATTCACAGGAATTTCTTCACCTGTAGAATATACAATTCTATCATACTACTAAAACTATTTTACAATATAAGAAAAATGTCAAAACCAATGAAAAGACGATTCAAGTCCAAGCAGCTGAGTTTCAGGAAAAGTCCACGAAGTGAAGATGTTCCTCTTTGGCATATCTGAAAGTCCTTTTTGTCCTGAAACAAGCTTTGTACAGAAAAGGTCCATCAATAGTTATCAAACAATTTGAGGCAAGTACTACAGTGTCCTGCCTCAGCCCTTAACTTGGGCTGAATGTGATTCTTGGCCCTTCAGTCCTTTTGAGCTGCTGCCAGCTGTTTCAACCCTTTATATTTAATTTAATTTTTTTTTTTTTTTTTTTTTTTTTTTTAATAAATCAAATCAGAAAGAGCAGCAGCAGCAGCGGCCAGAAAAAGCCCTAGGGGGCCCTGGCCCATGTGGAAGGATGAGGAACCCCACACCTGGCCCACAGAAAGGTGGCCCAGGACCAGAAGGGGGGAGCAACACCCCCAAAACCAACAGGAGGCCGGGAGGTGGACCTGGGCCAAGAAGCCAAGTCAGGCAGCCCAGGCCCAGGCCCCGAGGCAACGTCAGAATTCCCACAGCCTGGCATCCTGCTGCCAGTACTGTGGCAAAGTGGGTTGCCACAGGCTTTCTTCCCCCAAAATCGAGCCATGCCGGCAATGGGGAAACAGAAGCTCTCCCAAGAATGGTTATCTCAGGTGTAGGAATGTTTGCTCCCCACAGCAAACGAGCTTGTGGCTGTGCCCTCTGCCTCTGCAATGCAAATGCAGAAGGTGCTGCTCCCATCTGCCTCCAAGCATCCCCCGCACCCCCTCCGGGCTGGGGAGCAGAGGCAGGCTTTTTGGAACCCACAGCTTCCTCGCCGCTGGAGGAGCTCACGAAGGACGGCAGAGACAGGAATCTGCAAGGGGCGACCCCTGAAAAAACACCTCCAAACCCGGCACAAATGCTGATTTTGAAAACAGGCAGCCGGGTTGCCCCTGCCCCCAGTTGCCGGGCCATGCCCCCTCCTCGGAAGGAGAGGGCGGAGCCCTGTTCCCCTGTCCCGGCTCCCCCTGCAGGGGCAGCCCCGGGACAGTCCGAAGAACTCGGCAAGGAAAACACGCTGGGTGCAGGAGCCGCCGCCGCAGCTGCCGCCAGCGGCGGCGGGACAGAGGAGCACTCCGAGGGTCGCGCGGGCGCAGCGCTGGTCTCAGTGTCGGGAAACGGCTCGGCGGGAGACGGCACGGGGTCGGCAGCGGCAGCGGCCGTTCAGCTGCAGATCCGTCGTCTAGCAACATAGACGCGGCCGCGGACGAGGCCGCCCACAGCGTCCTCGGCGCTGGCTGGGGGGCGGCCGTGGGAGGGACCCGACGGGGAAGCACCCGTGGGTGGGTCGGGGCCCCTCCGGCCCGGGAGGCGGGGGTCGCTGCCGTGCTCTCGGCGCAGGCCGGGGCGGCACCTGCGGGGCGGGTTGGGGCGGCCCCGCAGTGCCAGGAGGCGTGACCCCGTGAGCCGGTGCCGCCCGCAGCTCTGGCTGGGGCGGGGTCCACGGGGCTGGCCGAAGCAGCGCCGTCCTCTCTTCAACCCCCGGAGAGAAGGAAGGGGGGGGAAGAGACGAGCCTTCCTGAGCATGCTCAGACAACGCAGAGAAAAAAACTTTCTGGTGTTCGGCCGGAGTTTGGCCCTCCTGCTTGGGTTCAGGGGGGCTCAGGAGTAGCAGTTCATCTCCCTCCAAAGGGTCTCCTTCCGCGGAAGACGGGGGAAACAGAGCTAGGTCGTTCAACCTAGCAATCCAGGGAAAAACAGCTGCTCTCCGTTCCAGAACCGGAAAAAGAATTTTAAATGTTAGATAAATCCGAGGATATTCCAAACCTCGGTCCAAAAAAAATTGAAAAATGGAGCCCATGCACTGCCACACAAAAATATCAAGGGCATATAACACATTTGTAAAAAACCCAAAAAGTTTTGCCCATCGAAAAAAATCATAAAAATGCCTTTATAATAGAAGAATTCCATCCTCTTCACCCCATTTTTGCCAGAGGGCAATAAGTTTCTCCTCTGAAGGAGAGAATGAAACCTCAGCCTCTGAAGGAGGAAATCTCCAGAGCAATAGCCACGAATTTAGAATGGCCTCATTCTCAGGAGGGGAAAAACCAACAGTACCTTGACACAGTGTCCAGCAACTCCTGGCCAACTGCACGATGCTGCTAGGATTTCCATACATCTTCTTCAGGGCTTTTCAGGTTCTCACTGTGGCCAGCCTTGGCTGTGAACTCAGTCTAAAATCAGGATCTTCAGCTCTCCAGGTCCTGGCTAGATCCACTTCTGTGATCAGTGTCCTCTTTCAGTCGAGGGTCACCAGTTGTTGCCGATGTGGCAGGGGTTTGTAGATGGATGGATGAGGCAGGCTCTTGATTCCATGATCAGAAGGCTATATTTATTATAATATGATATATATATAACATTATAACTATACTACATAAAGATAGAAAGGCGAGGCTTCTTCTGAAGCTGCTAAGCTCAGAGAGAGATAGAAAGGAATGAATAACAATGTCTGTGTCCCAGCACAGAGCGATAGCAGTTCTGCCTGTGAATGGTCAGCAGATCCAAACATCTGCTGACCATCCAACCACAGGTGAATCTGCTGCATTCCACAGCAGCAGATAATAATTGTTTACATTTGCCGGTAAGCCTGTGAGCTCCAGCAAGGAGAAATCCTAAGAAAAGATTTCTCACAAAGGATGGTTGTGACACTGCAGGTGTGTTGGATCGAGCCCTGTGCCCCCTGCCAAGGTGTGGCCACAGTCAGGTGGGGACCAAGGATGGTGCTGGGTTCCCCCTGAATGGCAGTGTGTGCAGTGGGACACAGAAACGGTGCCATGGAAGTGGCAAATGGCATGGGCACAGCAGCAGCCGGTGCCTCAGCACCAGCACGGCCCCGAGGAGTGTGGGGGGAGGCTTGCTGAGTCACTACTGCATGAGCACTGGAACAAAAACAACGTCAAACTCTGAGAGGCAGAGTCAGAGCTGCGCAGAAAGCACATAAGAGAAGCCTTCTGAAATTCTATGGTGGCCAACTCCACAGTGGCCCGATGTGATTTGGGATTGGGCTGTAGAGCGAGGTACAGCCGGAGGTGGAGCCTGGCGTAGCATTGAGAGCAGTGGGGGGAGGCTGCTTGGTCTGGAGCAGACTGATTTTGACACCTGGGGTACAGGTGAGTGCCTGGGGACAGAATGGGAAATAACTTATCAAGTGAAGAACAGATTGTTTTGTCTGCATGGAAAGATTTGTTGGAAAGGAAAGGCATTAATACTACTGACTACGCCCTTTGTAGTGTTTTACTATGGGCAAAGTCACAAGATTTTGAGACTGATGCAAGTACTGCCTTAAGTGTTAGAGCATGGAAAGAAGTTGGGGAAAGTCTATGGGACATGGTATGAAGAGGGGCAAGGCAGCTGCAGATTTGGCTACCACCTGGAGATTGCTCTATGAGACTTGAAAAGAATGGAACACAGAGCAGGACAAGAGAGGCTTGCAGTGACCAGTTAATACAAAAAAACTGTAAAAGGATGAATAGAAATGTTAAAGCAGCAGTGGGAGCTGGGGAGAGAGTAGCTCTATTGTTCAGTACAGTGTATTTGTTTGCTGATAAAATGTGTATTTTGTTTGTGAATTGCAGCTATTAATCTTTGATTAGGTATAAGTGTAAAACATTTTATTTGATATGCATAAGTACACTTGAAAGATACTGGTGTTCAATGGGTGCCTGCTTGTTGCATTCTGCTTGTGTTGGATGACACCCCTCAAAGCAATGAACCTGGCTATGGCTCACTTGACTCCCTGGAACAAGCAAAAACTTGTGGTTGATAGGAACGTATGGACTCTATCTTATCCTTGTATGTTACTTTATAAAGTTGTATAGTTATTGATGCTGTTCAAGTTGTATATCTATTGATAAAACTATGTAGCTGTTGATTTTGATACTATCCTAATATATGGCCTTTAGCTTGTTCTTGTGAGTTGCCTTATAAAGTTGTACAACTATTCGTATTGTCAATAGTCTAGAAGTGGAAGTATAAGGATTTTTGATGATAGATTATGCAAGTTTGGGGAATAAATCAAGATCAGCACACAGATGCATTCCAGAGTTAGTGGAATCTACACAAGGGATACTTGTACCATGTTTGCTATTTCTTCTGCAAGGGCCCTGTAGAGGAATGGTAGACATGGAATTTATTTAAAAGACAAAAAAGGGGAATTGTAAGGACACAGTTTGTGGTAATTGGGAGTGGGACAGTGGCTGAGCCTCATCCCTAAGGGCTACAACCATGCAGGAGAGGTGAACAGTGCTAAAGGTAATGAGACATGGAGTGCTGAGGTGCACTGACCAACCACAAAAGGGTACAGAGGGCACACAGGTGCAATGCACGTAAGGTGAAGGGTATAAAAGGCTGTGCTGAAGAACAATAAATGGTTGATGCTTGAAGCCTTTATTGGTGTCAGTTGTACTCCCAGCAGGGACACCTGGTGACCCCGATGTGATCCTGAGGTGATTTGGTCAGATGACTGTGGACCCAAGAGCAGTAAGATGGTAGAGCCTGGTGGACTATGAGCTTGGGAACTGAGCCAGGTGGACCAAGAGCCTGAGAGCCTAAAAATCTGGATGAGTTATAGCCAGACAGACTGGAGAGCCTGAAATAAAAGTAGGTGGACCTGAGAGCCTAGAAGCCTGGACATGAGATGCCCCCCAAGAGGAAGGGTGCTTGATACGAGGAGCAGATGCTACACGCTTTGCTTATTTGGTATGAAAGAAATCGAGTGAGGCTATGCACTTTGCTTGTTTGGAAGGGGATGGCTTGGGAGCTAACACAAACTGCCTTTTTTAAAATGTGGGAGCGTACCAGCCACATTTTTGCTTATGCCCCTCCCTGCAGGCACAGTGGAGTGAGCCCCGCACTCCCTGGTTATGTTTTAGCCTGCTCTGTGATGTCACAGTTCATACTACAATGTCACACAACTGGTCTCTGATGTCACAGCCAACTCTGTGATGTCATAATCTGCTCTAGGATGTCAGACCTCTGCCCTGTGATTTTACAGCCGGCTCTGTGATGTCACAGAGACAGCCGGTGATGCTGTAGCTGCTTTATGACCTCACAGAACCTCTGTGATGTCATGGCTCACTCTGTGATCTCATGTTACCAGATGATAAACTGTCTACACCAGGTGAGCACACACAGTGCTGGTTCTCCAAAACCCCAGGCCTATGGAAACCACACAATGCCCATTGTGTGAGAAGGGGAACTGAAATTCACCAGCCTCAGTGTCCTGCCAGCTCAGCCAGGCCCACTGGAACATTGGGATCCATGAGCACCAGGGACCACCAGAGAGACCCCCAGGACAGGAGAATGCATGGGTAAAGGGGAGGGGAAATATGTTAATGATTTTGGGGAAATGATTATCATATGTGTGTTTAGTCCAGGACAATCAATGAATATGTATGCAAAATACAGAATATAAACAGAAACTTTCCTGCACTCAGCATGCACGGCTTTGGGACGAGCTCTCCCCCTGTGCATCTGGCCAAATAAAGAATGCTTCTTCTTAATGCAGCATTGGGATTATGGATTTTTGTATTTTACTGAAATTTTAGTAACAGTCCCAATCCCAAGGAAAGCTCTGTCTGCTGCTGTTCACGAACAGAGAAGGGCTGAGTGGAGATGTGGTAGTTGGAGGCTGCCTGGGGCAGAGTGACCATGAAATAATGGAGTTTTCAACATCCTGTGAAAGAAGGAGGGGCATCAACAAAACTTCATCACTGGAATTAGAGAGGGCAGACCTTGGCCTGTTCAGGATGCAGATTTGGAGAGTACTGAATCAGGTACTGATTTTGTAAGGGAAACACACTTTAAAACAAAGGTGTCCAGGAAGTATGGACACCTCAAGAAAGGAATCTTAAGGGGGAAGGAGCAGCCTGTCCCTCTGTGCCAAAGCTGAACCAGAGAGGAAAATGACTGTCCTGGCTGGGCATGGAGCTTTTGGGGGAACTCACGACAAAAGAGAGTGTGTCACCATTGGACAGAAATCAGGCATCTCAGGAGTTGTTTAAGGATGTTGTTAAGTCGTGCAGAAGGAAAAGTAGAGTGCTGAAAGTCAATTAGAGCTTAACCTGGTCACTTCTGTGAAAAATAATAAAAAATGTTTTAAAAAAAACACTGTAAGCAAAAAGAGAGATAAGTAGAACACCTACTCTTTATTGCATGAAGTGTGGAATAGAGTAACTAAGGATTAAAAAAGCTGAGCTGCTTAACATCTTGTTTGCCCCAGTTTTCAACATTAGGACAGGTTGTCCTCAGGACAAGTGTTCTCCTGAGCTGGTGGATGGGCACAGGGAGCAGAACAGCCCCCCTGTAACCTCGAGGGAAGCAGCTGGGGACCTTCTGAGCCAGGTGGGCAAGAAGGCCAATGGCTCCTGGCTTGGATCAGGAATGGTGTGGCCAGCAGGAGCAGGGCAGGGATTCTTCCCCTGCGCTGAGCACTAGTGTCGTAGACATCCTTTGTGAGAAATCTTTTCTTGGGATTTCTCCTTGCTGGAGCTCACAGGCTTGCCAGCAAATGTAAACAATTATTATCTGCTGCTGTGGAATGCAACAGATTCACCTGTGGTTGGATGGTCAGCAGATGTTTGGATCTGCTGACCATTCACAGCAGGACTGCTATCGCTCTGTGCTGGGACACAGACATTGTTATTCATTCCTTTCTATCTCTCTACTAGCTTAGCAGATTCAGAAGAAGCCTCTGCCTTTCTATCTTTATGTAGCATAGTCATAATGCTGTATATATATCATAATATAATAAATATAGCCTTCTGATCATGGAATCAAGAGCCTGCCTCATCCATCCATCTACAAACCCCTGCCTCAACGGCAACAACTGGTGACCCTCGACTGAAAGAGGACACTGATCACAGAAGTGGATCTAGCCAGGAGCTGCAGAGCTGAAGATCCTGATTTTGGACTGAGGTCTCAGCCACAGCTGACCACAGAGAGAACCTGAAAAGCCCTGAGGATGATGTATGAAAGTCCTAGCAGCATCATGCAGCTGGCCAGGAGTTGCTGGACGCTGTGTCAAGGTACTGTTGGTTTTTCCCCTCCTGAGGATGTGGCCATTCTAAATTCGTGGCTATTGCTCTGGAGATTTCCTCCTTCAGAGGCTGAGGTTTCATTCTCTGTTGCGGTGCGCCCCCGCCGTCTCCCTCCCCCTCCCCGTTTAAGCTTATTCCCAATTTATTGTATTTGTAAATGCATTAGTTTCTATTGCCAAAGATGGCGCCTGCCAGGATTCTCCGCCCCCTTGTTTTTTCCCCTGCAGGACTGCCACTCACCCCGTTACCATAGTTTTTCCCGCCTTTTTGTATCCAGTTGTTCCCTCCCTTGCATTTTCAGTTGTCAGCTTCCCTGCCTGTCACTCTCTGTCCCTTCCCTGCTTTCCAGAACCATCTCTCCAGGGCAGAGGGTGATTGGGCAGGAGAGAGCTGGCCCTCCCCTAATGTAGTCCTATTTGCTGCCGCCCCCTGTCTGTTATATTATGTATTGAGTTCATTGGCCAGGGGTAGGGATTCACCTCCCCCTGGTCCCCCTATATATGTCTTGTTCTCCCCGCCCCTCGGGGCAGTCCCCTGCAGCCACCTTCCTTGTCAGCACCCTTTCCTCCCTTCAATAAATTTTCCCCTGCTGCGGAAGACTGTCGCCTCACGTCTGCTCCTTCTACCTCCATCGTGCTATTGCTGCTTCTGCTGCTCAGCCTGCCAGAGCTGCCTCCTCCACCACCGACGTGGAGGGAGCTCTGAAGAGGGCACTTGATTCCCAGATTGCTCCTTGCCGGAGGTCCTGGGTTTGTGCAGCTGCCAGTGCCCCAACCCAGGTTGTGGCTGTGCATCCTGTGGAGCCAGCCGGGCTCAGATTCGGCACCGCCACAGCTGCTGGCGCCCAACGTGGGGCTGCCCTTCGACTGTGATCCCCTTGGATTACGCCGGACCCACGTCTCGAAGACACCTGTCTCCTTGGGCGCGGCAGTACCCCCGTCGAGCGGACCTCTGGGCACTAGAGGTTACGCTCCGGGGGAGTGGAGTCGAGGATATCCGGCACCCCGGATCGATTCCAGGAGGTGGACTTCCCAACACCCGGACCCTCATTCCACCCCAGGGTCGGTGAGTTTTGCTGACCCCCCCTGTCTTTTATTTGACCCCCTTGGCTGTTCCGTCTGTCAAGCGGAGGTCACCCCTTTTTTTTCTTGGTCAGGGGGCCCTGGGGGGACTTTCTTTCATTCACCCCGTTTTCGGTTCGGTCTTCCCCACTTTTGTTTTACGGGTGTTGGTTGAAGCTGCTCGTCCATCTTAATATCAACAGTCATGGGTGCGAGACTGTCCGCCGAGCAGAGTGAGGCAGTTTTAGTTTCCGTTGAAGTTTTAGTTGAAGGAAAGGTTTTAGTTAAGGAAAAGGAGATCAGGAGCTTGATTCGTTGGGTCTCCTCTCAGTTTCGGAATTTTTCCTCCGATCAGTGTAGGAGCCTCCGCTTTTGGGAGGAGGTCTCCAGAAAATTATCTTATTTGGTTCGATCGGAGGAAAATGCGATTACCAAAAAATTGAAATTGGCTAGGCACCTTAATTGGGTGACTCAGCTCCTGCAGGTGCTGAGGAAAGAAGAGAGTAAGAAGCTGAGAGAATGCCCCAAGCTCCAAAATTCGGTCTCTGTTCCCGGTTCTACCCGTGTTGATACCCCTGAGCGTGTTCCTACCCCCCAGCCTTGTCCCCCTTCACCCGTAAGGCCTGGGATCCTGAGGAGAGCAACCCCTGACCACAGCAGGCAGGAGCCTCTCCATTGCCCTGGCTCTCCTCAGGGTCGCCAATCCCCCCGCGGTCAGAGTCCTGGCCAGACTCCGGCCGGTTCTCCCTTTCCCCCGTCTTCCCCTGCCCCCACATTCCGAGTTGTGAAATCCCCTAAGTTAACCTCCAAAGTTCGCTTCATGGTCCCAGCCCAAGATGGCTCCCGTGGAGCACAAGATGGCGGGGACCATGAAGCGCTGCAGCAGGGAAAACCTCTACCCCCACCTTATTCCTTCCCGAACCCTCCCTGCTGTCCATCTTCCAACCCTTTTCTTACCAGTCCCAACCCCTTCCTCCCTCCCGATCCCACCTTTCCCTTCTTCACCCCTCCCTCTCCTAGCGCTCCACCCTCCTCCTCCGTGACTCCTCCTCACGCTCTGCCTCCGCCTCAGGCCCTGCCTCCTTGCCCAACCCAATGGGCGGGCCCTCTCCCGTCAGTCCCCGCCCCGGGTTCCCACGCCACCCCTGACTCCGCCCCTTCCTGTCCACTCCCCCAAAGTTCCGGTTCCCACGGTCGGCCATCTTGGCCAGAATTTTCCCACGGGCCGGGGACCGGAGCCGAGGGGAAGGAGGGCACACCGGAGCTTGCCGATTCCATCATGGCGGCTCCGGTGACTTACCACCGGAACAAGGGCGGAGGAAATCCCCGCATCCAGTGGTCCCCAGTCCCCCGAGCTCTCATCAAAGAGCTGGTAAAGGCTCAAAAGGAGCTCGGGGGACAAAGTGAATACTTCAGGGGACTACTGGAAGCCTCCCTCCTAGAAACCGAGCTCGTCCCTGCTGATTTAAGGCAGATTTTTAAATGTTTGCTAGACGTTGCTCGGTATTCTAGGTGGGAAGCCGCGTGGGAACGGGGAGTGTCTGACATCTTGCCTCAGCTGTGGGAAGACCCGGAGGTGGGGGAAGATACTGACGGGGAGAGGCTCACCGTCAACCATCTGTGTGGGCTGGGCGATTGGGACCAGGGCCAGAAACAGGCCAGCCGGATCCCAACCGAGGCATTGAGGCGGAGCACACAGGTGGCGCTTCAGGCATTTCACCGCGTTGCCGCGGGGGTGCCTTCGGTCCCGGTGTCACATCTTTTCCAGGGGCCGGCGGAGTCATTCGATGACTTTGTAGTGCGGCTGCAGACAGCGGCGGAGTCGGAAGAGCCGGACGAGGGAGCTCGGAGAAAAATGGTCACCCTTCTCGCGAGCACCAACGCGAACTCAGCGTGCAAGGCTGCCATCATGAGCCTTCCGCTTCACCCTCGTCCCACGCTCCGGGATCTTCTGGAGGTCTGCGCAGCGAAAGTTCCAGTTGCGCTGAAGGCATCCGGCGAGAAACCAGGCACACCATCAGCCGCTCGACGAGTAGCCTTCGCGGACCTCCAGGGGACAGCCGCCGCCGCCGCACAATCCCCGTCGGCCCACCGTTCGGGACCCGGCACCCCCCAAAGCGGCCGCAAACCAACATCTGCCTGCCACCTGTGTCATCAGGAGGACCACTGGATGCCTGACTGCCCGCTCCGCAAGGAGTTTTACGCTTTCCGGAGAGAGCGGCAGTTAGGCGTCCAAGGAGGAGGAGCGCCAAAAAACATCTGAAAGAGCGCAGCCCCCCCCTGCGCGTGGACAAAAGTTTGGGGGGGCCATCAACAACTGCAGCCAGGGGGAAGGGACTTCATTCTAAGTTTCGCTCGCCGCCAGCTGAGCCTGGACCATCAGGGCTCCAAGACAATTCTCATACCGGACTTGACAACTCATCGGACCTGACTTCAGGCGTGGTTGACCCTCGCCTTTGCCTTTCTGACTCGGGACCTTCATCAGAACCAGATTTAACCACCTTTCCCTCTGGTTTCTCTTTCAGGTTGGAGACAACGCGACCTTTCTATTTCTCTGATTCCACTCTTCAAGCGTTGTCCGTCTGCCCGAAGGCCCCAGGTAATTGGGAAATTCACCAGCAATTCATCATTGTGGGAGACACCGAGGTGACACCATCCGACCTCCAAATCCTTCCAGCTTTGGTGTCCGCAGACCAGCGTTCGTGCGTCGTCAGGTGCAGGTGTCTGCGTCCCCCTTTGTTCCTCCCCGCCGGAGAGGTGGTGGCCCAGGCCATTTCAATAAAACCTGAGATGCCTTCTGTTGCCTGGGCCGAACACCTGGGGCGAGCCAAGCCTCGCCTCGATTGTCAGCTTTCTCGGGGGGGGGACACAATTTCCATCAGGGGGATGTTAGACACCGGAGCAGATGTCACGATCATTCCCTCTCGGGAATGGCCGTCACACTGGGAGCTTCAAAACGTGGATGGTCGCATCCAGGGTGTTGGGGGCACACAATTGGCCAAACAGTCGAAGAGCGTCGTCCAAATTAAGGGACCTGATGGGCAATTGGCTTCTGTTCGCCCATTCATTTTAGATTATGTAGAGCCTCTCTGGGGGAGAGATACCCTTGCCCAGTGGGGAGCCAAGATTGACCTGCCGGCTCCCCAGGTTTTTCGGGCAGCGGTCACTGAAGAGCGCCCTACCTGGAAACTGAATTGGCTCTCTGATAAACCAGTCCAGGTAGCTCAGTGGCCGCTCAACAAGCAAAAATTAAAGGCGCTTGTGGAACTCGTTGAGGAGCAGGTCCAAAAAGGCAACCTGGTGGAGTCCATGTCTGAGTGGAACTCCCCAGTGTTTGTCATCCGAAAGTCATCTGGCAAGTGGCGGCTCCTCACCGACCTCCGCAAAATCAACGAAATTATACAAGACATGGGTACTCTCCAGCCAGGGATGCCGTCCCCGGCGATGCTCCCCCAAAATTGGAATTTGGTTGTTATAGATATAAAAGACTGCTTTTTCCAAATTCCCCTTCACCCAGATGACGCGCCACGTTTTGCATTCACGGTGCCAACCTTAAACCGTGAGGCTCCCGGGAAGCGCTACCACTGGCGAGTGTTGCCCCAGGGCATGAAATGCAGTCCTACCATCTGCCAGTGGTATGTTGCTTCTCTGCTCCAGCCCATTCGCACCGAATGCCCTGATGTAATCATTTATCATTACATGGACAACGTGCTGGTCTGCGCCCCCAATGATGACTTGCTGGCTCACGCGCTCTCCCGCGTAACTGATTGTTTAATTGCCGCAGGGTTCGAGCTCCAGAGCGAGAAGATTCAACGGATGCCGCCCTGGAAGTACCTAGGCCTGGAGATCACGAAGCGGACCATTGCTCCGCAAAAATTGGCCATTCACCATCAGGTGAGAACCTTAGCGGATGTTCACCAACTGTGTGGGGCTTTGAACTGGGTGAGACCCTGGCTAGGCATCTCTACCGAAGACCTAGCCCCCCTTTTCAATTTATTGAAAGGAAGAGAGGAGCTTAGTTCTCCTAGGGAACTCACCCCAGAGGCAAGCACCGCACTCGAGAAAATCAGACATCTAATCGAGGCAAGGCAGGCCCATCGTTGTCATCCGGGCCTGCCCTTCAAATTTATTATACTTGGGAATCTGCCACACCTCCATGGTATGATCTTTCAATGGGACAAATCCCGCAAGTCCCAGAAAACATCCAAGGGAAGGAGGACGGACCCAGGCTCGAGTGACCCCCTCTTAATCATAGAGTGGGTGTTCCTCAGCCATCATAGGTCCAAAAGAATTACAAGGCCACATGAACTGGTGGCTGAACTGATCCGCAAGGCACGATCGCGGATCAGGGAGCTGGCAGGTGTGGATTTCACATGTTTTCACATCCCAATTGAGTTGAAATCTGGCAAATTGCAATCTAAAGCTCTAAATCAACTCCTCGAGGAGAGCGAAGTTTTGCAGTTCGCTCTGGCCGAATACACCGGGAAAATTGAGATTGGCCACCCTCAGCATGCACTCTTCAATCAGGACATGCAATTTAAATTTTCACTTAAGAAAATTCAGAGTCGAGTCCCCCTCGATGCTCTGACAGTTTTTACAGACGCGTCTGGAGGCTCCCACAAGTCAGTGATGACTTGGAAGGACCCTCAAACTCAGCAGTGGGAGATGGACGTTGCCGTCGTTGAGGGTTCCCCTCAAGTTGCTGAGTTGGACGCAGTCGTCAGGGCATTTGAGAAATTCAAGGAGAAACCTTTCAATTTGGTCACGGACTTGGCTTACGTTGCCGGTGTAGTCGCCAGAGCTGAGAATGCAGTCCTCGAGGAGGTTTCCAATTCGGCCCTATTTAATTTGCTCTCGAAGCTGATTAAACTCATCTCCCACCGGGAGCAAAGATATTATGTGATGCATGTGAGATCCCACACTGATTTGCCCGGGTTCATTGCGCAGGGGAATCGATTGACAGATAGCCTCGCTTCCCCGGCCGAGTGGGCTCTTGCCCACGCGGTGCAATGGGCCCCGCTCCCTGACGTGTTCCAGCAAGCCAAGATCAGCCACCAGTTGTTCCACCAAAATGCGCCTGGCCTGGTTCGCCAGTTCCAGCTTACACGCGATCAGGCCAAGGCCATTGTGGCCACATGTCCACATTGCCAGCGGGACCAACTTCCATCCTTGCCCGCTGGCGCCAACCCCAGGGGACTTGCAAGTTGTGAGGTGTGGCAGATAGATGTCACCAAGATCCCTCAATTCGGCCGCCTCAAATACGTCCACGTCTCGGTGGACACTTTCTCGAGTGCCGTCTTTGCCTCTGCCCACACAGGGGAGAAAGCCAAAGATGTCATCAAACACCTACTTCAGGCTTTCTCTGTGTTGGGCATCCCTAAGGTTTTGAAAACAGATAACGGGCCTTCGTACATATCCAGGGAGCTCAAGAGCTTCCTACGGCAATGGGGAATAGAGCATAAGACCGGCATCCCCTATTCCCCCACGGGACAAGCCGTGATTGAGAGGACCCACCAGAGCCTAAAAAAGGTTCTTTCCCATCTGTCCCCGGCAATGAAGGTGGAGTCCCCTCATTCCCAATTATCGAGGGCACTTTATACTATCAATTTTCTAAATTGTTCTTTTGAAAATCTCAACCCGCCCATTGTGCGGCACTTCTGGCAGCACGGCAGTCTCCGCCTGAGAGAGAAACCACCGGTTCTGGTGAAGGACCCGGAGACCTGGCGTCTGGAGGGACCATTTGATCTTATCACCTGGGGCCGAGGGTATGCCTGTGTTTCTACCCCCACAGGTCCCAGGTGGGTCCCTTCGCGCTGGGTCCGGCCTTTTGTGCCCAGAACGGCAAAGGCGACAACATCCACGCCTCAAGTACGGGTCGCAAGTTGGCGGCGAAAGCGGAGGGATGAAGAAGGTTCCCTCTTTCCCCTTGATTTCCTGTTCCTCCCCAAGGTCTAAAACTTTCCTCCTGGCAAACCCTTTTATCTTTAATATGTTCCTTTTAATTTTCTTTGTCCCAGACCAGCCATGATCCGAGGAGAGAGTCCTGCGTTCACCATCATTGCAGTCATCCTCCTCGTTGCAGCCCCCGGAGAGCCCGATGTGATTCCCCAACCCAGAACCAACATATGGACATCGTTAGCCCGCTCTCTTGGCCAGGACCACATTTGCCTCCACGCCGAAGCAGCCACAGACCCTCTGTCGTCATGTCTGGTGGGGATCCCAGTTCCTCCCCAAGATTATCCTCCCCCTTTTAGTTCCCTAAATCAAATCAAAGATCAAGATACTACCGAGGCTTGGAGAAAACTCATCAATCTCCTCCCCTTTTCTTCCGAAGAGCCTCTGAAATTTGATTTGCTCGGTTCCGCGAAAGCCCCCCTATGTTTCCGTTTCTCCGTGCCTTATAGTTTAGTTAAAGCAGTCTGCTCCAACGATCCCCAGTGGACCCTGGTTGAGGGGGAATCCGACCACCAGTGGTGGGCGGAGACCTTCTCGGCCAGAGGACCCACAACCCATGACCTCAAACCCCGTTCATTGCCCCAAGGTTTTTACTTTATTTGCGGAAACCGAGCATGGAACGGCATCCCCTCTCATCTGTTAGGAGGCCCATGTACGATCGGCCATGTGTCGCTGTTCACCCCCAGCATGCCTAAATTGGAGAATTGGCCCACTAAAAATTCGGAAAAGATAATTAGGCAGAAAAAAGACTTGACAGAATTCGGTCCGGACTGTGACTCCAAAATTTACCATTGGAGCGAGAGTAAAAGAGTCACAGTCTCTTTGTTTTTGCCGTGGGTTTCGGCCGGGAAGGCCATCGGCGAATTGGGTAAACTTGAGTGCTGGTCGGTGAAACAAGCCAATTTGACTTCCACTGCCATCGCGGGACTCTTAGCCGATGAGAAAATAACCAGACAGGCGATGCTGCAGAATAGGGCAGCAATTGATTACCTCCTCCTCCTGCATCATCACCGCTGTGAGGAGTTTGAGGGTCTGTGCTGCTTCAATTTGTCATCTAAGGCACCAAATGTGCAAAAAGCGCTGGAGGAAATGAAGGACCTGGTCAGCAATATCAAAAGAGAGACGGAAGATTGGTGGGGGAATCTGCTCTCCGGACTTGGACTCTCGGGCTGGGCTGGGTCGATTTTAAAGGACATTTTATTTGGAATTTTGATTGTTTTAGTTGTCGTCCTCGGATGCTCCATTGTATAGGCAGTGGTCCGGAGACTGGTCTCAAGACTCATCACCAACAGCGTCAATGTGGTCAGCTTCCCCACCAACGAAGCTGACCCAGAAAACTCTGAGACCAGCTCCGGCCACCAAGAAACCGTCCCATCGCCAGAAGAGCCCGAGGACGACCACGAAGTTTAAAAGTTTACGGACTTTCATTTATGGACACTTTTCCTTTTCCTTTTGCAAGAACTTACCTTTGTCTTTTCTTTTATTTTTGTGTAAAAAAGGGGGAGATGTTGCGGTGCGCCCCCGCCGTCTCCCTCCCCCTCCCCGTTTAAGTTTATTCCCAATTTATTGTATTTGTAAATGCATTAGTTTCTATTGCCAAAGATGGCGCCTGCCAGGATTCTCCGCCCCCTTGTTTTTCCCCTGCAGGACTGCCACTCACCCCGTTACCATAGTTTTTCCCGCCTTTTTGTATCCAGTTGTTCCCTCCCTTGCATTTTCAGTTGTCAGCTTCCCTGCCTGTCACTCTCTGTCCCTTCCCTGCTTTCCAGAACCATCTCTCCAGGGCAGAGGGTGATTGGGCAGGAGAGAGCTGGCCCTCCCCTAATGTAGTCCTATTTGCTGCCGCCCCCTGTCTGTTATATTATGTATTGAGTTCATTGGCCAGGGGTAGGGATTCACCTCCCCCTGGTCCCCCTATATATGTTTTGTTCTCCCCGCCCCTCGGGGCAGTCCCCTGCAGCCACCTTCCTTGTCAGCACCCTTTCCTCCCTTCAATAAATTTTCCCCTGCTGCGGAAGACTGTCGCCTCACGTCTGCTCCTTCTACCTCCATCGTGCTATTGCTGCTTCTGCTGCTCAGCCTGCCAGAGCTGCCTCCTCCACCACCGACGTGGAGGGAGCTCTGAAGAGGGCACTTGATTCCCAGATTGCTCCTTGCCGGAGGTCCTGGGTTTGTGCAGCTGCCAGTGCCCCAACCCAGGTTGTGGCTGTGCATCCTGTGGAGCCAGCCGGGCTCAGATTCGGCACCGCCACAATTCTCTCCTTCAGAGGAGAAACTTATTGCCCTCTGGCAAAAATGGGGTGAAGAGGATGGAATTCTTTTATTAGAAAGGCATTTTTATGATTTTTTTCAATGGGCAAAGCTTTTTGGTTTTTTTACAAATGTGTTATATGCCCTTGATATTTTTGTGTGGGAGTGCATGGGCTCCATTTTTCAATTTTTTTTGGACCGAGGTTTGGAATATCCTCGGATTTATCTAACATTTAAAATTCTTTTTCCGGTTCTGGAACGGAGAGCAGCTGTTTTTCCCTGGATTGCTAATTGCTACGGTCTTGCTCCGTTTCCCCCGACTTCCGCGGAAGGAGACCCTTTGGAGGAGGACGAACTGCTGCTCCTGAGCCCCCCTGAACCCAAGCAGGAGGGCCAGATTCAGGCCGAACCCCAGAAAGTTTTTTTCTCTGCGTTGTCTGGGCATGCTCAGGAAGGCTCAACTCTTCCCCCCCCTTCCTTCTCTCCGGGGGATGAAGAGAGGACGGCGCTGCTTTGGCCAGCCCCGTGGACCCCGCCCCAGCCAGAGCTGCGGGCGGCACCGGCTCACGCGGTCACGGTCACGCCTCCCAGGCCGGCGGGGCCGCCCCAACCCGCCCCGCAGGTGCCGCCCCGGCCAGCGCCGAGAGCACGGCAGCGAACCCCGCCTCCCGGGCCGGAGGGGCCCCGACCCGCGCCGCGGGTGCTTCCCCGTCGGGTCCCTCCCGCGGCCGCCCCCCCAGCCAGCACCGAGAAAGCGGCGGGCGGCCCCGCCCGCGGCCGCGCGGGGGTTGCTCGGTGACGGAGTTGCAGCAGAGCAGAGTGATCCTGTCCCGCCGCCGCTGCCGCCCCCCGACGCTGCCGACCCCGTGCCGTCTCCCGCCGAGCCGTTTCCCGGCGCTGAGACCAGCGCTGAGCCCGCGCGACCCTCGGAGTGCTCCTCTGTCCCGCCGCCGCTGGCGGCAGCTGCGGCGGCGGCTCCTGCACCCAGCATGTTTTCCTTGCCGAGTTCTTCGGACTGTCCCGGGGCTGCCTCTGCGGGGGGAGCCGGCACAGGGGAACGGGGCTCCGCCCTCTCCTTCCGAGGAGGAGGCATGGCCCGGCAACTGGGGGCAGGGGCAGCCCGGCTGCCTGTTTTCAAAATCAGCATTTTTGCCGGGTTTGGAGGTGTTTTTTCAGGGGTCGCCCCTTGCAGACTGGTATCTCTGCCACCCCTGGCGAGCTCCAGCTGTGAGGGAACTGTGGGTTCCGAAAAGCCTGCCTCTGCTCCCCAGCCCGAAAGGGGTGAGGATGTTGCATTGCAGAGGCAGACGGCACAGCCGGAAGCGACCATCGCTCGTTTGCTATGGGGAGCAAACATTCCTACACCTGAGATAACCATTCTTGGGAGAGCTTCAGTTTCCCCATTGCCGGCATGGCTCGATCTTGGGGGCAGAAAGCCTCTGGCCACCCACTCTGCCACTGTACTGGCAGCAGGATGCCAGGCTGTGGGAATGCTGACCCTGCCTTGGGGCCTGGGCCTGGGCTGCCTGACTTGGCTTCTTGGCCCAGGTCCACCTCCCGGCCTCCTGTTGGTTTTGGGGGTGTTGCTCCCCCCTTCTGGTCCTGGGCCACCTTTCTGTGGGCCAGGTGTGGGGTCCCTCATCCTTCCACATGGGCCAGGGCCCCCCAGGGTTTTTTCTGGCCGCTGCTGCTCTTTCTGATTTGATTTATTAAAAAAAAAAAAAAAAAAATTAAATTAAATATAAAGGGTTGAAACAGCTGGCAGCAGCTCAAAAGGACTGAAGGGCCAAGAATCACATTCAGCCCAAGTTAAGGGCTGTAGCAGGACATTCTAGTAGTTGTCTGAATTGTTAGGAATTGTTTAATAACTATTGATGGACTTTTTGTAAGAAGCTTTTTTCAGGACAAAAAGGACTTTCAGATATGCCAAAGAGGAACATCTTCACTTTGGACTTTTCCTGAAACTCAGCTGCTTGGACTTGAATCATCTTTTCATTGGTTTTGGCATTTTTCTTATATTGTAAAATAGTTTTAGTAGTATGATAGAATTGTATATTCTACAGGTGAAGAAATTCCTGTGAATCCCACACCAGCATTTTTTCTTTTTTTTAACTAAATAAAGAAAGGTGAAATGTCGTAGACATCCTTTGTGAGAAATCTTTTCTTGGGATTTCTCCTTGCTGGAGCTCACAGGCTTGCCAGCAAATGTAAACAATTATTATCTGCTGCTGTGGAATGCAACAGATTCACCTGTGGTTGGATGGTCAGCAGATGTTTGGATCTGCTGACCATTCACAGCAGGACTGCTATCGCTTTGTGCTGGGACACAGACATTGTTATTCATTCCTTTCTATCTCTCTACTAGCTTAGCAGCTTCAGAAGAAGCCTCTGCCTTTCTATCTTTATGTAGCATAGTCATAATGCTGTATATATATCATAATATAATAAATATAGCCTTCTGATCATGGAATCAAGAGCCTGCCTCATCCATCCATCTACAAACCCCTGCCTCAACGGCAACACACTAGTGAGGCCACACCTTGAGTGCTGTGTCCAGTTCTGGGCCCCCAATTTAGGAAGGCCATGGAGGGGCTGGAGCGTGTCCAGAGAAGGGCAACAAGGCTGGTGAGGGGTCTGGAACACAAGTCCTGAATGGAGGGGCTGAGGGAGCTGGGGTTGTTTATCCTGGAGAAGAGGAGGCTCAGGGGAGACCTCATCACTCTCTGCAACTCCCTGACAGGAGGGTGCAGCCAGGGGGGATCGGGCTCTTCTCCCAGGGAACAGCAGCAGGACAAGAGGACACAGCCATAAGCTGCACCATGGGAGGTTTAGGCTGGACATTTGGAATAGGTTCTTCAAAGAAATGGTCATTGGGCACTGGAAGGGGCTGCCCAGGGAGGTGGTGCAGTCACCGTCCCTGGAGGTGTTTAATCAAAGACTGGATGTGGCACTGAGTGCCATGGTCTGGGTGACAAGGTGGTGTTGGGTCACAGGTTGGAGTTGCTGATCTCCAAGGTCTTTTCCAGCCTGGTTAATTCTGTGATTCTGTGATGATTGTGACACTGCAGGGCCCTGGGGAAGCAAGGGGCCATTGTGACACTGCAGGGCCTCGTGGAACTAAGAGGGTCACAGTGACACTGTGCACTGAAGGCACCACAGAACCAAGGCCCCATTGTGACACTGTGGGGCTGAATGGAAGCCAGGAGTCCAGAGTGACACTCTGGGTCCTCGTGGAACCATGGAGGCCACTGTGACACTGCAGGGCCTTGTTGAATCAAGGGGCCATTGTGACACTACGGAACCAAGGAGAGCCTTGTGAGACCCTGGGGCCCAATGGAACCAAGGGGCCATTGTGACACTGCAGGGACTGGTGGAACTCAGGTGTGGTGGGGTCAGTGCTGGCTAAATGCCAGTGCACCCACTAGAATATACTTACTCATTTTCTGCTGTGAGATAGGATTATGAGGAAGGCAAAGCAGGCTTAAGACTATAATGTGGTATAAAGAAAACTTTATTAATAGTAACTAAAAGAAAAAATCATGAGAATCAGAATCAAACTTTTAAATTACTTCTCCTCTCTCCACAACCTTTTCTTTCCCACTCACAAGGCACAGAAACAATTCAGTTTATCACCTCTAGAATAGTCTTTCTTCAGTTCACTTAGGGAGAGGAGTCCATCTTGTCATTTTATGGAGACTTCTCCACAAGAAAACAGTTCTCTCATGGCTTTTAATTCCCATGAACAGAAACTGCCCCGGAATCTGCAATGCTGAGTCCCTCCCATCTTTTCACAGCCTTCCCACGGCTGAGTTTATGGGCTATATCAACTTATGGGGTATTAATTTAAGGTTGAGCTGTTCAAGAGCAAAGGTTCTCTTTATCTGTCTTAGCCATCATCTTAATCTCTGGGAACAGAGGTCTCTTACTTCTTTTCCTGGGGGCAAAGGGTCTTCATCATTCCTCTCTCTCTCTGTTCAAACTTCTCATGAGATCTCACAGCTACTTCAGCATCTGCTTGCTTTAGCAGAAATACCTTTATTCATATCTACAATTTGAACACTTAATCCCTCCATACTTTCAATGAATTACAGGGAAAAAAGAGTCTGATGTATCAATTATATTTTCTCGGTAGCCTTACAAGAAGTTTTCAACCCAGGATGAGGCATCTCCTCAACTCTCCCATCTGGGACTTGACTTCTTCTCACTGACCTTCATGTCTCATGTTGTTCTCTATGTGTCTTCACTGTGTCCTTTTCTCTCACCTGAGGCAGGACTGAAGGTCTGTAAGCCTTATCTATGCACTGAAAGAGTTAATATCTCACCCGGGCCCTGCAGATGCTCATGTGATTCCTGCCGTGTGGCGGCCCAAGCAATCGCGGTGATGGATTTTTCAGGCTGCCCTGGGGCTGTGTCAGGATCAGCCCCATGGCCGGTCTCTGGCCCCTGCTGCGTTCAATTCCAGGCACAGGGCCACTCTCTGTGTGGGCTACAAGGCCGCCCCTGGCCTCAGCCACATGATCTCGTGCAGCGGCCACACTGGGGGGAAATGGCTGAGATCTCAGCTGGAACACGCCACGGGCTGATGGCCTCCCCTGCCCCTGCCTGGCAGCTGCTGGTGCCCGGCTCTGCTGGGACAGGGCTTGGCAGGGTCCCTGAGAAGGGGCTCGGTCCCATAGCAAGCTCCAGCTGGCCTGGCCCGGCTGAGATTGAAGCCAGGCTGATCTTGTTACCTGTTCCCAGGCTGGAAGGAAAAGAGAGCTTTTCCCAGGGTTTGTTCATTTCTAACATGTGTTCATAGAGACCTGTTCAGCTTTCTAGTGGTTTAACAAGGTGTCAGTCTTCAAAACCAGTCTCTGATTGGTGCTGTTAGGCCAGCCTGGGGCTGCTCACGGGGCTTTTCTGTGCTGAGCATTGGCCTGGCCGTGTTCTTGAGAGAGCCTGGGCAAGGAGCCTGGAGCCCCCAGGGCCTGGCCTGAGGTGTCAGCGCTGCCCCAGCAGTGCCCATGGCCTGTCCCTGCTGCAGCCCCGGCACTGCCACCCCCAGGGCTGTGCCCGGCCCCGAGAGCACTCAGGCCCTGCAGCAACACCAGGGCCAGCAGGGCAGCGGGGCAGGGCCACGGCAGCAGCACTGGCAACACCAAGTGCTGCTGCTGCTGGGCACAGCTGCTGTGCCAGCCCTGATCTGCCCCAGCTCTGCACACAGACATTGCTGCTGCAGCTCCAGAGAAGGCAATAAAAGGCGGATAATAGGAGAAAATCCTACCTGGGGATCCTTTACTTTATTTAAAGCCATTGAGAGCACAGCTCCTCATTGACACAGTCTGTGGGTCAAAGTGAAAGTTTGGAGGAACAAAACAAGATATGTTAGGATTGATGTCTTTCAGGGACAATATTAAGAAAGTAAAACAATGAAAAAGAACCTCCAAAATGAAACCAACAAGAAGTATCAAAGATAACTTTTATTACAAATGATTTTCAGAAACTGACCAGCAGTTTAACGTTTCCTAAATTGTCCAGTCATCAGTGTCCACACTGCAGCCTTGAGCTCCTGGTTCCTCAGGCTGTAGATGAGGGGGTTCAGGGCTGGAGGCACCACCGAGTACAGAACTGACAGGGCCAGATCCAGGGATGGGGAAGAGATGGAGGGGGGCTTCAGGTAGGCAAATGTGCCAGTGCTGACAAAGAGGGAGACCACAGCCAGATGAGGGAGGCAGGTGGAAAAGGCTTTGTGCCGTCCCTGCTCAGAGGGGATCCTCAGCACAGCCCTGAAGATCTGCACATAGGAGAAAACAATGAACACAAAACAACAAAGTACTAGAAAGATGGAAAACACAAGAAGCCCAAGCTCCCTGAGGTAGGATTTGGAGCAGGAGAGCTTGAGGATCTGAGGGATTTCACAGAAGAACTGGCCCAGGGCATTGCCATGGCACAGGGGCAGGGAAAATGTATTGGCTGTGTGCATGCAGAGCATTGAGAAAGGCACTGGCCCAGGCAGCTGCTGCCATGTGGGCACAAGCTCTGCTGCCCAGGAGGGTCCCGTAGTGCAGGGGTTTGCAGATGGACACGTAGCGGTCGTAGCACATGACGGTCAGGAGGGAAAACTCTGCTGTGACAAAGAAGAAAACTAGAAATAGCTGTGCAGCACATCCTGAGTAGGAGATGGTGCTGGTGTCCCAGAGGGAATTGTGCATGGCTTTGGGGACAGTGGTGCAGATGCAGCCCAGGTCGCTGAGGGCCAGGTTGAGCAGGAAGAAGAACATGGGCGTGTGCAGGTGGTGGCCGCAGGCTACGGCGCTGATGATGAGGCCGTTGCCCAGGAGGGCAGCCAGGGAGATGCCCAGCAAGAGGCAGAAGTGCAGGAGCTGCAGCTGCCGCGTGTCTGCCAATGCCAGCAGGAGGAAGTGCCTGATGGAGCTGCTGTTGGACATTTGCTGCCGTGGGGTATGGTTGTTTATAGAGCATTAACACCTGTCTGGGAAGGAAGTGGCAGTGCCAGATTGGACATTTCTCCACTGTGTTTGAAGAAGACTTGAATAGTTGAAAAAAGTCTTTAAGTAAATCCTATGTATTTTATTTGTAATGCCCTAAAAATTACTTCTCTTCCTGTGAGGGAACATTGCTAAACTTTGAGTTTGGGTTTGTGCTGCTGAGTACCTGCCTCATCTTCAGCACTGCTTCTGAGCCTGAACTCTGCTGAGCTCAGAGGGAAAACAGGGCTCCCTGTGCCGCAGTGCAGTCAGACCTGCTGGAACCACACAGGTGCCCATTTCTCATTTCACCTCTTCTATTTTCAGCATGATGAAACTTAATACTTCCTTGAAAAATAAAGTGGACTTTATGAATTTTCCAATTTAAAATTATTTTTCTCCAAACCTTTCTCTATCTCCATGTACAGCTGGACAGGAAGGGATGCCAAGGGTTGGTCTGGCTCCCTGCTGCCTGGAGTTGTGCCTACTGGGAGCTGTTTCTCTCTACCCAAGCCTTGTCCCTTAAAGTGTTTCCCGAGCCCAGCCCAGCCCTGGGGGCTCAGCTCTGCCCTGCAGACCCCTCCCAGCACAGGGCACTGCCCAGGGGCATCTCCCTGGCACCAGGGCCTTAAGGGCAGGGCAGACAAACAGAGATGCTGCAAGCCAAGGTGCTGCTGCTGCTGTCTGTAGGGAGAGGAGGCTGAGGAGGCACTTTCTGAGGGAGATGTGAGGCCCATCTGCTGATGCCCACGGTGACAGTGCAGGAGTGTCAGTGACACAGCCAAAGCTGACAGCCCCTTTCCCTTGCCTTGAGGAGAAAGCTGAGAGCAGCCCTGGCCATGCAGCACCATCTCCAGAGCAGGAGGAATCTGCCCTGATGGGGGTGGCTCCTTCCACCTCCAACTTCTCCCCTGCAGCGTCCATGGGGAGCTGCCAGGCAGGCTGAGAGCTGCCCCTGGCAGGTGGCACATGGCCTGGGCTGGCCAAGAGCCCTGAGGGCTGCAGGAGCTGCTGTGCAGGACAGCCCTGGGCAGCCCTGGCTGCAGCCCCAGCTTCAGCCCCTGCAGCCGTCCCTGGCAGCAGGAGCCGTCCTGCCCTGTCCCTCTGACGGTGCCCAGGGCAGCCCCGCTCTGCAGCACATCCTCCTCCTCCTCCTCCTCCTCCTGCTGTGCCACAGAGAAACTGGGAGAGTCCTCCTGACACATCCCCCAGGCTGTGGGCTGTGCTGGCTTCAGGAGATCCCTCCAGGAGAACAGGGGACATTGCCCTGCACCCACACACTCACCATGCACAGGGCTGTGAAGATCTTTCCCCAGGTGCAGTCTCAGCTCAATGTCTTCCCAATCCTGATTGCCTTCAGCCTGTCTCTGCCTGGCTCCTGTGCCCTCAGTGCCTGCAGGCAGAGCCCTCAGCCCTGCTGGGCTGGGAGAGGAGCTGGCCCTGGCAAGAGCTGTTCCTTTAAAGCTCAGCAGCACAGACACAGCACAAGGACTTTAATGAGCCTCTTGGGGATTTGGTGTTGTTTACATCAGACTCAGTCCCTGAGAGAGTCTTCAAAAAACTTCTCAAGAACTCAAACTTAAATAGAAACTTTAAAGTTTACTGAAGTTTTAATGGGTCCCACTGAGGAACACGACTGGGAAAGTGTCCCCAGGTTCCAGGTAGAGCAGAACACTGGAGGCAGTGATGACAGCTGGGGACAAACAAGGCCAAGGTGTCTCTGGTGCTGAGCAAAGCTGGATGTGTTTGAGGAATGCAAAGGGCCAAGGGCTGAGCCCCAGGGCCTGGCCAGGCAGATGCTGTCCCTCCCTCCTTGCTCAGGGCTCTTGCCGGGATGGGCACTGGCATGTGGGGATGTGCAATGGCAAGGGAGGAGCATGGGGCGGCCCCTGCCAGGCTGCTGAGCAGGGACAAGGAGGCCATGAGGCCCCAGGCCTGCAAGGGTCACTTGTCTCCTGCTCCTGCCTCAGTGCTTTCCTTTTTATGGAAAAGAACCATCCCTCCTTCCCAGGCACCCATTGTGGGAAAACAGGACTCCCATACTACTAACCAATATGATTAAACACAAGTCATTTATTGTCTACATTATTCACTTATTTACACTTTCTAACCCTACTGCACACACTGATCACGCATCTCTTCATTGGTGCCTCTCTCTTGTCTGTGTGTTCTGCACACACTTCTCAGAGTATGTGATTGGTTACAGTTCAGGTGGTTCTCAGCCCTCTGTTATCGAGTTCTTGCCGTCTTGGTATTCTGTTTCTCAGCCTCTTCTTTCTTCATTTAGCACAGTTTATGTCTTAGTAACCTTGGTGAATTCCAGAGGGCTCTGATAAGAGTGACTACAAGCGATATGGCTGGTGCACAGTGCGGCCCAAGTTGTTCAGATCCATTGCTACAATTCCCCCTTCTTCTTCTTGCACCAGCCAAACCCTTTTCACTCTATTTTCTACCAAGTGGGTCACCAATTTCACTATGCATGGAATAGAACAAAGCAATATAATAATAACTACTAGTAATAACAAAGCTCCCTTTAAGGTATCTTTTGTTCATCCAGTTATTCCCCATCCCTCAAACCATTCATCCAAGCCCCAGTCATTCAGAGTCAATTTCTTCATGTTGTCTTGTAGTTGTTTGAGTTCCCTGTGAATGGATGCAGAATGGTCAGAGAGGGTCATAAAACACATTCCTTCAAAATTCTGACACCTGTGCCCATGTGCTAACAGCAAAAAATCTACAGCAGCTCTATTCTGCAGTGCTCCATGTCTAATACTATCTACATCAGTGAGCATTTGATTTGAAATAGCTGAACACGTGTTTATTGTGGGAATCCACAAAATCAGAGGGTTTTGGGAAAGCTGCAAAAAGCAGGCCTCAGAGAAAGCAGAACTGCAATTTGAGCTAAGCAGTAGCCATGAGATAGATCAGCAGAAAAGTTATTTTAAAAGTAGAAAGCAAGGACAAATAGAACAATGGTCTGTGTATTAACACTTGTCTAGAATAACCCCCTAAGCTTGAGAAAAGTTTTTCTAGCAAGATATTAGGAAGTTTGAAGCTTAATAATGGAGCTCTGTGCATTGTGTTTAAAGGCTTACAAGCAGGTATTGTATTCAAAATAGGCAAGCATTGTTTTAATCAAAGGTACCTGTGTATATAGTGGTTGGATAGAACTACCATCAATATGCTTTTGCTTTGTGGGATTGGTCAAAAAACTTATAAAGTAAGTTGTAACATTGAGTTCTTGGTCTTCTGCTTGGGATGTGAGCTGCTGGCATCTTCCCATTGTCACAACCACATAATGAGACTGATGCTGAAAAATAAAATAGCTCAAGGCATGTTCCACAGCAGTCCTGTCCTGTTTGTGATTTGTACACAGCCCCTGGCTCTCTCTATACAAGAGAGACTGTGCAAAGTACTTTACATTATTCGAATTGCATGAATTTGAATGTCATATATTTCACAAATTGCTCTCAAAAAGAAGCAAACCCCTCTGTCTAAAGGCACTTTCATAACAACATGTACACACACCTCAAAGAAAGACCTCCAGTACTCAACCAGAATCATGAATCTAAAGTTATTGAAGGGCCATACCCTCTCATTATGTGGGGGAGAGGATATGCTTGTGTTTCTACAGATACAGGACCCCGGTGGATTCCCAGATTTATCAGTCCCTACATAGACCACAGATCTGAGGACAACCCCTTGAATGAACACGAAGTCAGCTCTCTCTCCCACCATGCCACAGAAGCAGCTTTCTCTTGGAGATGAAGGAAAAAGAAATTCACTTATCCAAACATTGTGGCAAGGACACTCATCACACGTAGATATATCCCATTGATAACGTCCATGTCAATCTCAAATGCAGACATACCTCTGCCTTTTCCACCATCCCTCTACCAGTGACTCTTTATCCCTACCCCCTCCCTCTTTCCCCTCTTGAAACTACTCCTTTTTCCCCCCCTCAAACTTCCCGTAAAAAAGAGAAGGGAGTGATTGGGAGGAGTTGGTAAGAACTATAGGGAGAACTTAAGAATATTTAAGAATGTCGTAAAATAAGTCTACAAATGTGTGTTTTTACCATCCACAAGTGAAAACTACCCAGTGGGAAAGAAGAAGTATGATTCTTTCTGTGATACCCTCCACGGCACCCTGCAGCAGTACCAGTGCCACCCTTGCCATCATCTTCCATCAGCGCCCTCATCTGTATCCAAGTGACCACCAGCTGGATGGTCCCTCAGCCAAAACAAAACATCTGGGTCACTTTGGTGAAGTCATTGAAGCCAGACAATCTTTGCATGGCCATGGGAAGTGTAGACAATCTGTTCTTAACATGCCTGCTGGGAGTTCCCCTGTCACCAAATGACTGCCCATACCTAGGTAAGAAACCCAACCCCGTGGACACCTGGGACGAATGGGCAAAGATCCTCCCACACCATGTATCTACAGGACTTTCTTTTCCAGGCCCAGGATGGTGTTCTGGGCAGTAGTGTGAGGCACAGGGTTTGTCTCCAACCATCCTGTGGTGGCTTCCACCATGGTCAGCACGTAACGCTTGCCCTGGCATGTCTGGGGCAGGGTGATGGAGTCAATCTGCCACGCCTCCCCATACTTGTACTTGGACCACCACCCACCGTACCACAGGGGTTTCACTCGCTTGGCCTGCTTGATGGCAGCACATGTCTTACAGTCATGGATAACCTGAGAAATACTGTCCATGGTTAGATCCACCCCTGGGTCTCGTGCCCACTCATAGGTGGCATCTCTGCCCTGATGGCCTGAGGCATCACGGGCCCATCGAGCTAGGAACAACTGCCCCTTATGTTGCCAATCTAAGCCTATCTTTGACACCTCTATCTTTGCAACCTGACCTACCTGCTCATTGTCTTAGTGTTCCTCACTGGCCCGACTCTTGGGGACATGGGCATCTACATGGTGGACATTCACAGATAGATTTTCTACCCCAGAGGCAATGTCTTTCCATTCATCAGCAGCCCAGACTGGCTTTCCTCTATGTTGCCAGTTGGCCTTTTTCCACCTTTCCAGCCAACCTGACAGAGCATTGGCTACCATCCACAAATCAGTATAAAGGTAGAGCTTTGGCCACTTCTCTCTTTCAGCAATGTCCAGGGCCAGCTGAATGGCATTCGTAATTACCTCCAAAATCCCAGGGTGATTCAGGTTTCAAATACAGGTGTGCTGTGTGATGAGGGCAATCCATTTACTCCAAGTAGTGTCACTGGCATGGTGGGTAGTGGGAAACCTTTCCTTTAAACATCCACCTCAGCAGCAGTAATCAGGGTGCCAGGAGGAGTTGTGCTCCTGTGCCAATCACCTCTGAGGCCCCTTGAACTCCTTCATAGGCAGCCAAGATTTCCTTCTCTGTGCGACTGTAGTTGGCTTTGGACCCTCTGTAACTTTGGCTCCAGAATCCCGGTGGTTGGCCTCGAATCTCCCCAGGCACCTTCTGCCAAAGACTCCAGGACAGACCATGGTTCTCTATTGCAGAGTAGAGCACGTTCTTCACCTCTGGTCCTGTCCTGACTGGGCCAAGGGCTACTTCATGAGCGATCTCCTGCTTCATCTGGGCAAAGGCTTGTTGCTGCTCAGGGCCCCAGTGGAAATCGTTCTTCTTGCAGGTGACCAGGTGGAGAGGGCTCACAATCTGGCTGCACTCAGGAATGTGCATTCTCCAAAAACCTATGGCACTTTGAAAAGCTTGTGTTTCCTTCTTGTTTGTTGGTAGAGACATCACGGTGATCTTCCTGATGACCTCAGTGGGAATCTGACACCGTCCATCTTGCCACTTTACTCCCAAGAAGTCAATCTCTCAGGCAGGTCCTTGGACTTTGCTCTTTTGGATGGCAAAGCCGGCTTCCTGCAGAATCTGGATGATTTTCTCCCCTTTCTCAAACACTTCCATTGCTGTGTTCCCCCACACAATGATGTCATCAGTATATTGCAGATGTTCTGGAGCCTCACCCTTTTCCAGTGCAGCCTGGATCAGTCTATGGCAGATGGTGGGGCTGTGCTTCCACCCCTGGGCCAGTCGGTTCCAGGTGTACTGCATGCCCCTTCAGGTGAAAGCAAACTGAGGCCTGCATTCTGCTGCCAAGGGAATGGAGAAAATGCATTAGCAATGTCAACAGTGGCAAAGCACTTTTCTACCTTGGACTCCAGCTCGTACTGGAGTTCCAGCATGTCCGGCACAGCAGTGGTGGAGTCGCTTCATTCAAGGCACGATACTCCACAGTCAATCTCCATTCTTTGTCAGACTTGTGCACAGGCCAGATGGGGCTGTTGAAGCGTGAGTGGGTTTTGCTGACCACCCTTTGGCTCTCCAGCTCATGGATCATTCTGTGGATGGGGATCATGGCATCTCCATTTGTTCAACACTGCCAGTGATGCACTGTTGAGGTGGCAATCAGCGCTTGCTGCTCTTCCACCCTCAGGAGTCCTACTGCAGCTGGGTTTTCTGATAGTCCAGGAAGGGTGTTCAACTGCTTCATGTTCTCAGCCTCTACAGGAGCTATTCCAAAAGCCCACCTGAGTCCCTTTGGGTCTTTGTAAAGCTGTTCTGGAGGAAGTCTATGCCCAGAATCCATGTGGCCTCTGGGCCAGTCACAAGAGGATGTTTCTGCCACTCCTTCCCAGTCAGGCACACCTGGGCTCCCAACAGGGTCCATTGCTGTGATCCCCCCAATCACCTCAGCAATGGAAACACATTCTCCCCCCACATGTCCCGAAGGCATTAGGGTACACTGCACACCAGTATCTGTTGTATTAGTAGGGTGCCCCAATGAAGGAAGGAATGATGAATCTGACTCCATGTTTTCAGAAGTCTAATAAGATACTGTATAATATTAAAGAATACTAAACTAAAGTATACTAAAGAATACAGAAAGGATACTTACACAATGCTAAAAAGCTTATTATGAAAACTTGTGACTCTCTCCAGAGTCCTGACACAGCTTGGCACTGATTGGCCAATGAGTGAAAACACACATGAACCAATGTTCACACACATGAACCTTTCCCAGGATTTTTTCTTCTTGGAAGTATGTCAGAGAAAACTGAAAACAATAATTATCTAATTCACTTCTCCTATGTTTTGCTGCCTTGGAATGTGTTTGGAGATTGTTTATCCAAAAGGTGGTTGTGTGATTGGTTTCATGTGAATTATTTTTACCTAATGAACAATCACCATCCAGCTGTGTTGAGCCTCTGGAAGGAGTCATGAGTTTTTCATTATTATCTTTTAGCTTTCTGTCTGTATTCTTTCTCTATTCTTTAGTATAATTTTAGTATAGCATTATTTAATATAATATCATGTCATATAATAAAAAAATAAATTGGCTTTCTAAGAACATGGAGTCAGATTCATCATTTCCTCCCTTTGTTGGGGGACCCCAAAAATACCACAGAACCTGGACAGTTGTAACATCTGTGGGTTCCACTACAGCACCATCAGACTCTCCCTCTCTGAGGCAGGGGGAGGGTTTCTCACCAGCTGGGGAAATGTGCTCCTTCAGCATCTGGCCCATCTCCTTCGCCAGAACCCCCACCCAGTCTGGGTGGTTCATTTCTGAGGTGGGCTGCGGGGCAGGGTCAGGCTCTGGGGCAGCAGCATCCCTTTGTCTCTGGAGTAGGTGTCAAGGTGGTTATCCAGGTCAATCTTCCCTTATCTCTGAATGCTAAATAGAACAGGCCTATCAGCAACACCAGTATTATATCATTAGCATTTAGAGTGGCTCTGAACCCTTTGAAAACTGCTGGGGCAGACCCAAAGAGCTGGGTGAAGGGTTTGGAGAAAAGTTCCCCTGGTGTCATTTCCTTACAGTAAGTAGCATTATTAAAGTAACCCCAAAACCACACAGTGTGTGATAGCTCTGAATCCATGTGCCTGCCTTCCAGCAGAAGGTAAAGATCCATGAATTCCTCACCTTATTGTGATATATGTTATGGAATAATTCATGCCTGTGTAAAATATACATCAAATAAGTTGTGCTTGTACAAAAAATTCTTAAAGATTTAAAACCACAAGCTGCAGCCGGGGAAAAGATTGCTTCACAAATTGAGAAATCACAGATGGCAGTGGAGAGAAAAAACTAATTAGCAAACAAAAAGACGTGGCTCTGTGCAGAGATGGGCCCTTTCCCAGGACAGTCCAGAGACACCCAAGCGATGAATACTCAGTAAGTATCTATGATCAAGATAGTCAGAGTCTTCAAGGGTGTGCATCCCAATGCCAGGTTTCCATAACTCAACGATCAGCATTCATCACTTCCCAGAAACAGTTTTTTCCAGCCCAGTACAGAGAAGAGGAAACTACATAAATATGTGAAGCGACAAAAAGATTAGGAGAGACTCTGCCCCAGGATGAAAGATTTGTATAAAACCAACCTGAAGGAGACAACATTCATGTGCAGAAGGGATCCAAAGCGATAGAGTTTAGATCAGTGTTCACCCAGCGCCGATCCCGGGCTCAGAGCTGTCCCTTTGATTGTGGCTATTGGAAACCAAATCTTGATTGTGAAATAAAAAAAAAAACTTTTTTATTGAATAGTGATTGGCTTTACCATTTATTATTTATAACATTACTAAGCCATAAACCAAACTGGATTGCTGGGGAAGATGAAACAGGAAAGCCTTATAAATATGATTGCCTTTCAAAAGATTTTGAGAATACGGAAATGTCCTAGGGTGACGTTGTATCCCCATTCATGTGTTCTGTTAATGTTGGATATTATGTTCTGTACCTTTAAGAGTGGCCCTGAAGAGTGAAAGTTTTGTTTTGGTTTTCTTATCAGCCTGGCTGGGACAGAGAGGTTTTGGGCTTTTGCTGCTTTGGTTTCTGTCTCTCTTGCTCGCTTGCTCTTGCTTGCTTCGCTCCTGCTTGCTTTGGCTCCTAGCTAGTTTAGCTAAACAGTCCAAATTTCTTCCTGGACTGTTTCTCCTCTCTTTTTCCTCTGACCATCCCAAACCTGCTCCGGACTGGGACCTGGGAACACCGAGAGTTCACACCTTGCGGCTGCAGCAGCTGCCCCAGTGCCGGAGGGACTGAGGACAGATCGACCATCCCACCCCCGAGAGAGACTTTCTGAATTTGTCATCTTTTTCAGAGCGGTGTCATCCAGAATTGTTCATTTTGTGTGCTGGGGGTGCTGTGCCTGTCAAATAAACAGGTTCTTTCCACTTCTCTCCGAGGAATTTTTTTTTTTCCCGAACCAGTTGAGGGGGGAAGGGCCGTGTGGGTTTGTTTTTCTGGAGAGGCCCTCCTTTGGAAATCCTCTACCAAATCTGCCCTAAACCAGCACAAAATAGTGGTGCCCAATGCACAGGGCTCGAGAGAGAGTGGAAAAAACCCTGTTTTGACTGCATTTTGGTTGCCATTACTCTGTGTTTGTTTAAATCACCTAATAGCCATGGTTTCTAAACTCATAATGTCTATTGGGGTGAAGGCTTGCATGTATACCTGGTCCCTAGGGTTTTCTGAGATCTTAATACTTTTTTGCTCCCTAGATTTATTTTCTTATCCAGAAATAGTTCTAGTATTGATCTTAATACGTAGTTTTTGTAGCAGAGGGGCAGTGACCAGAATAGCTATCATACTGGGCTTGGTGGCAATGATTTGTAAGAAGTTTGTAAACACGCTGGTGTCTGCTCCAGGTATGGATGGTTCCTGGCTATGGTTATGCATCCAGTTTGTTGGAGGAGGAGCAGCAGGGAATGAGGCTTTTCAGCCTTTGCTTTCCTTCTTCTCCTATGACTCGGTTGCATTACTACTGAAGGATGTTCAGTTTCCTCTCAATGTTAAAGAAACCATCTTTCTGGTATTCAATCTGGTAACCTTCCTCTATACAGCCTGCTGCTTCTCTAGAATGAGGGCTGAGATTTCTAGACGGGCTGATGAGACCCCTGACTCAGAAGTAGACCCCAGTGCGGAAAATCCCAAGTGGTGTGGAAAATGGGAGGATATGGGCCAAATCCTGAAGGAATTCTCTGACCCTATAGTCTGGGACTTTCCCCATGAACAAATTCAGAACCCAGTTGAGGTGGGGAGATATCTGAAAGAGAAGTACCAGCATGAGCCTAAGGAGAGAAAGATCAATGCAGTGAGCTGGGCCCTGGCATATGCTTATCGCACACTGCTAGATACTGTAGGGCAGCAGACAGAGGCAGGGGGGCAGGGAGATAAATCAGCTATCCCAGTCACTCAAGCTGTAGCAAACAGCCCAGACTCGAAGCCAGCAGCCAAACCAGATAGTGAGCCTAAGCCAGCAGCTAAACAAATGGCTGTTGCTACCAGTACTAGAAGTGGGAAATGCACAGAAAAAATCAATCGACCAGTGCATGATGATGATGATGATGCAGAAGAAGGAACCTCAATGCCTCCTGACATAAAATCAGGAGTCAAAGCAGAAGGTGCAAGATCAGACGCAAATATTGAGTCCTTTTCCCTGAAGGACCTTCGTGGTCTACGGAAGGATTACACCTGACGACCTGATGAATCCATAATTAGTTGGTTAGTCCGTCTCTGGGATGCTGCACGCGAGGCTACAATTCTGGATGGCACTGAAGCGAGGCATTTGGGGTCCCTGTCACAGGACCCTGTAATCGACCAAGGAGTGCTGAGGGGGGCTAATCCACACAGCCTCTGGTCACGGGTCTTGGACAGTGTTGCACAAAGATCCCTGTGTGCAGATGATCTTTATATGCAACAAACTCAGTGGAAGACCATAGAGCAAGGGATCCAACGCCTGAGAGAAATGGCAGTGGCAGAGATTATCTTCTCAGATGACGAGACAACTAAGAACCCAGACTTAGTACCATGCACGTCTGTGATGTGGCGAAAACTTGTGCGACTTGGGCCACATGAATATGCTTCTGCCTTAGCCATAATGAAGAGGGATGAGAGGGATGAGACTGTGCTGGATATGGCAAGGAAGCTCCGAGCATATGCAGATGCTGTGCATGGCCCAACACATGCCAGAATCTCAGCAGTGGAAACACGTCTGCAGGAATTACAGGATAAGATAGAGGAGAATCATAAGAAGCTCAGACAGGAGATTAAAGAAGACCTTCTCCAAATCTTGGCAGTACAGATCAGAGGTTCTGGTATCCAAGGCAGACGTTTCCCAGGTGGTGAGAGACGGTACACCCCACGAAATGAGCTGTGGTTCTACCTGCGTGATTGTGGAGAAAACATGAGGAGGTGGGATGGAAAACCTACTGCTGCTCTGGCACGACGGGTGCGTGAATTGAAGGAAGCCACCTAAAGGAAAGCAGCTCCAGTTGCCCGTAGCCAAACTGTCAGGTACGATGATGATGATGACATGTCCGATCCCCTTGAAGGAGCATCCAAGACATATGCCCAGGGAAAGAAGAATAACCAGGCTTAGAGGGGCCCTGCCTCTAGCCAGGTAGAGGCCAGGGAAAATCATGTTTTCTGGTCTGTGTGGATTCGTTGGCCTGGCACATCGGAACCACAAGAGTATAAAGCTTTGGTTGATACAGGTGCACAATGTACATTAATTCCATCGAGACATGTGGGGACAGAGTCTGTTTCTATTGCCGGTGTGACAGGGGGATCCCAGGATTTCACTTTGGTTTAAGCTGATGTGAGCCTGACTGGGAATGAATGGAAGAAACATCCTATCGTGACTGGCCCAGAGGCCCCATGTATTTTGGGCACAGACTACCTTCGAAGTGGGTATTTCAAAGACCCAAAAGGACTCAAGTGGGCATTTGGGATAGCTGCTGTAGAGACAGAGGGTATCAAGCAATTAAACACCTTGCCTGGGTTGTCTGAGAATCCGTCTGCAGTAGGATGCCTGACGGGAGAAGAACAACGGGTGCCAATTACCACTTCCATAGTGCATCGCCGACAGTATAGAACTACTCGAGATGCTGTGATCCCCATCCATAAGATGATCCAAGAGCTGGAGAGCCAAGGGGTGGTCAGCAAGACCCACTCACCCTTCAACAGCCCAATTTGGCCTGTGCATAAGTCTGAAGGAGAATGGAGATTGACTGTGGACTACCGTGCATTGAATGAAGTGACTCCACCACTGAGCGCTGCCATGCCAGACATATTAGAGCTCCAGTACGAGCTGGAGTCCAAGGCAGCAAGGTGGTACGCCACTATAGACATTGCCAATGCATTTTTCTCCATTCCTTTGGCAGCAGAATGCAGGCCTCAGTTTGCTTTCACCTGGAGGGGCGTGCAGTACACCTGGAACCGACTGTCCCAGGGGTGGAAGCACAGCCCCACCATCTGCCATGGACTGATCCAGACTGCACTAGAAAAGAGTGAGGCTCCAGAACATCTGCAATATATTGATGACATCATTGTGTGGGGGAACACCGCTGCGGAAGTGTTTGAGAAAGGAAAGGAAATAATCCAAATCCTCTTGGGAGCTGGTTTTGCCATTAAAAAGAGCAAAGTAAAGGGACCAGCTCATGAGATTCAGTTCCTAGGAGTGAAGTGGCAAGACGGACGGCGTCAGATTCCTACAGATGTCATCAACAAGATCACGGCAATGTCTCCACCCACCAATAAGAAAGAGACACAAGCTTTCCTAGGTGCCATAGGCTTTTGGAGGATGCATATTCCTGAGTACAGTCAGATTGTGAGCCCTCTTTACCTGGTCACCCGCAAGAAGAACAATTTCCAGTGGGGTCCTAAACCGCAACAAGCCTTTGTCCAGATTAAGCAGGAGATTGCTCATGCAGTAGCTCTTGGCCCAGTCAGGACAGGACCAGATGTGAAGAACGTGCTCTACTCTGCAGCCGGGAGCCATGGCTTGTCCTGGAGCCTTTGGCAGAAGGTGCCTGGGGAGACTCGGGGTCGACCACTGGGATTTTGGAGTCGAAGCTACAGAGGGTCTGAAGCCAACTACACTCCAACAGAGAAGGAAATCTTGGCTGCCTATGAAGCAGTCCAGGCTGCCTCAGAGGTGATTGGCACAGAAGCACAACTCCTCCTGGCACCCTGACTACCGGCGCTGGGGTGGATGTTCAAAGGCAAGGTTCCTTCCACTCACCATGCCACCAGTGCCACATGGAGCAAGTGGATTGCTCTTATTACTCAGCGTGCCCGTATAGGTAAACTGAATCGCCCTGGGATTTTGGAGGTAATTACAAATTGGCCTGAATGTGAGAATTTTGGTGCCACAGATGAAGAAGAAGAACCAGTGACATGGGCTGAAGAGGCTCCCCCATATAACCAACTGCCCCCAGAGGAAAGACGCTACACTCTTTTCACTGATGGTTCCTGTCGCATCATAGGGATGAACCGGAAGTGGAAAGCAGCTGTATGGAGCCCCACACAACAGGTCGCAGAGGCCACTGAAGGAGAAGGTGGATCAAGTCAACTTGCAGAACTCAAAGCCGTTCAACTGGCCCTGGACATTGCTGAAAGAGAGAAATGGCCAAAGTTCTACCTCTATATTGATTCATGGATGGTAGCCAATGCTCTGTGGGGATGGCTGGAGAGGTGGAAGAAGGCTAACTGGCAGCGTAGAGGAAAACCAATTTGGGCTGCTGATGAGTGGAAAGACATTGCTACCAGGGTAGGGAGGCTACCTGTGAAAGTCCGTCACGTAGATGCCCATGTCCCCAAGAGTAGAGCCAATGAGGAGCACCAAAACAATGAGCAGGTAGATCAGGCTGCAAAGATAGGGGTGTCCAAGATAGACTTAGATTGGGAACACAAGGGAGAGTTATTCCTAGCTCGATGGGCCCATGATGCCTCAGGCCATCAGGGCAGAGATGCCACCTATGAGTGGGCACAAGACCCAGAGGTGGATCTAACCATGGACAGTATTTCTCAGGTCATCCATGACTGTGAGACGTGTGCTGCCATCAGGCAGGCCAAGCGAGTGAAGCCCCTGTGGTACGGTGGGCGGTGGTCCAAGTACAAGTATGGGGAGGCGTGGCAGATTGACTCCATCACCCTGCCCCAGACACGCCAGGGCAAGCGTTACATGCTGACCATGGTGGAAGCCACCACTGGATGGTTGGAAACCTATCCTGTGTCTCATGCTACGGCCCAGAACACCATCCTGGGCCTTGAAAAGCAAGTTCTGTGGAGACATGGTACCCCTGAGAGGATTGAGTCAGACAACGGGACTCATTTCAAGAACAGCCTTATCAACACCTAGGCTAGGGAACATGGCATTGAGTGGGTGTACCATATCCCCTACCATGCACCAGCTGCAGGAAAAGTAGAGAGGTACAATGGACTGCTAAAAACCCAGTTGAAAGCCTTGGGTGGAGGGTCTTTCAAAAACTGGGAGCAGCATTTAGCAAAGGCCACCTGGTTGGTTAACACCCGAGGTTCCACCAACAGAGCAGGTCCTGCTCAGTCTGAGTCCCTAAATGTCATAGATGGAGATAAAGTCCCAGTGGTACATGTCAGAGGTTTGTTAGGGAAGGCTGTATGGATCAATTCTGCCTCGAGTACAGACAAACCCATTCGTGGGGTTGTCTTTGCTCAGGGACCAGGTTGCACATGGTGGATAATGCAAAGAGATGGAACAACACGATGTGTACCTCAGGGAGATCTGATTGTGGGGTGAGAATGGTATGCAACATCACAGTTCATTGGATGGTACTGCCATTGTCTGTACATTAAACCATACAGACATGAGATAAAAGGAAATGTGTAAGTGTTGAAGGTCTGGGCAAGTGGAAGATGGAGAAGGAAATGTGCAAGTGCCAAAGGTCTGAGCAAGTGATAGATGGAGCTTTGAGTGAATAAAGTGAAAGGGGGGAATCCTGCAGCTCTGTAGTATAGGGCCTGGATTCAGTGGTCCAGTGTGGGGATGTGATGAGGGCATGATGGGTATTGCTTGTAAATTTTGGGGGAACAGATGGAAATTTTGTGTGACTAAATGCATGATGTGTAGTAGTATGTTGATGATATGGGGATAAGGGGTGGAATGTCCTAGGGTGACGTTGTATCCCCATTCATGTGTTCTGTTAATGTTGGATATTATGTTCTGTACCTTTAAGAGTGGCCCTGAAGAGTGAAAGTTTTGTTTTGGTTTTCTTATCAGCCTGGCTGGGACAGAGAGGTTTTGGGCTTTTGCTGCTTTGGTTTCTGGATCTCTCGCTCGCTTGCTCTTGCTTGCTTCGCTCCTGCTTGCTTTAGCTCCTAGCTAGTTTAGCTAAACAGTCCAAATTTCTTCCTGGACTGTTTCTCCTCTCTTTTTCCTCTGACCATCCCAAACCTGCTCCGGACTGGGACCTGGGAACACCGAAAGTTCACACCTTGTGGCTGCAGCAGCTGCCCCAGTGCCGGAGGGACTGAGGACAGATCGACCATCCCACCCCCGAGAGAGACTGTCTGAATTTGTCATCTTTTTCAGAGCGGTGTCATCCGGTATTGTTCATTTTGTGTGCTGGGGGTGCTGTGCCTGTCAAATAAACAGGTTCTTTCCACTTCTCTCCGAGGAATTTTTTTTTTCCCCGAACCAGTTGAGGGGGGAGGGGCCGTGTGGGTTTGTTTTTCTGGAGAGGCCCTCCTTTGGAAATCCTCTACCAAATCTGCCCTAAACCAGCACAGGAAACTATAAGTGAGATTGAAATGAAAGCAAGCTTTGAGATACCTCAGTTACTGAAAAACTGGAAAACAATGGTATGGCCAGCTGAGGGTAATCCCTTTTCGATAAAATAATTCCCTCTGCTTGCAGACAGCTCCAAGGGTCAGAGCAGACCCCACTAGCTTGGCAGAAGGGGCCCAAAAAGGAGTTTTCAGGGCTTAAAATGTAACACAGTATGGTAATGTAATGATTCTTATAGGCTGTATGTAAATGCTGTAGGATTTGTATCTTGTACTAGATTGCTTAGTGAGAATTAGAATATTCAACACAGAAGATAATTTATTGTATTGTAACGAGAACCTCGCTCTCTCATCCTTTCACTCTCTCCCCCTCTCATCTCTTTACCACACTCTTGCTTTCTCTCTCTTTACAACACTCTTTACTTCTGTTGGGCTTGCTCCAGCTGCATCTGGCAGCTCCCAGCAGGGCCCTGCACCCACCCCCTTTGCAATAAACTGCAAGTTCCACAACCTGGCTTCAGAGATCTCTCTGGATCCCTTGGAAGGTGGGACCACCTGGAGACCAGAAGAGACCAGCTGGAGCTCCAAGCACAGCTGATGATTGGCACAGCTGAGCCTGTGGGAAGCTCCCATAGCTCCTGCCTTCTCCCTTCCCATTGACAGCTCCCTCCCTCCAGCGCTCAGACCCTGTCTGTGGTAGTAGTGTTTTACAGTTGTTTTAATATAAATGTTAGATTTCTTATGTTAGTCAGTTATAATGATTTCTCCCATGTACCCCATTTTGTTCCCTCTAATGGTTCAGTCCTAAGTTGTTTACCACAATGTTATCCCACCCCTTGTCTGCCCATCAGTGTGTCAGTCTCTCTGCTCCTCCCCTCATTCCCTTATAAGCCCTTGTCAATCTCACTTGTACTACCCCTTACTCTTGTCAGTCTCTGTAGTCACTCCCCTTGTACTCTCGAATGTTCTGTGTCAATTAGCTAGATCTCAATGGTTGATTGGTTTGTGAGGATTCTTCCCTCCCTGAATGACACTTATTGGAGTTGCTGGGTGATGTGTTCCTCCCCTAAGATCCCCCCATTGGGTGAGAGTTGTATCCACCCCTTGCACCATCCCCTCTTTAAAAATACTAGTTGGACCCATTTTCTGTGTCACTTGCACCTGATCTCTTTTGGGAGCAAATACTCCTTGGAAACTTGGACGAGTGATCCTTCCTTGTTTCCTTTGCTTCTGATTTCTCGTGCCGTGCTCCTGCTGTGTCACCCACGCCGTAGCGATTGCCGCCACCCTGGACGGTCTCAGCAGAGATCAGGGGGGGCCACTCTCGAGTGTGCCCTCAGCCACCAAGGGTGTGCCAGCCAGAGAACCTCCATCCCGTGGCTGCAGAGCGCTTCCACACCTGCACATCCCCTTTCTTCCCTTCCAGCTCATCCCTTTGCTTCTCCTTCCGTTAACAAACAGTTTAGCTTCTTTGCTTTACCTGCACCTCTTTGGAGCTGAAGCGATGCAAATCCGCGACCCTGGGACACTCAGGCCCCTCCTGCCGTTCTCTTCCACGCCGTGTTTTGTGCACAGACACAGAGGAACAAGGACAGATTAGGCTGGAAAGGTCCCTGTGCTGAAGGTCCAGTTCCACAACACTGTGGAGTTAGAGATCTTGCTGAGCACCCTGGAGCCCCTGGGCATTGGAAGAGCCAACCTGAGAATGCTCTAAACCCAGCAGTGAGGGATTCCATGGCAAGCATCCATGTAGGGCAAAAGAGCTTGGAATGCTGGCAGGCTTCAAGAACAGCTTCATGAAAGCACAGCAGTGCTTCATCCCTGCACAGGATCAGGAAGAGGGCAGAACCAGAGACCATCCGGGCTTAACAGAGAGCTTTGGGTGTGCCTCAGAGCAAATGAAGCCGCAGCACAAGTGCCTGAGACTCGGACACGCGACCGTGCTGGTGCCCAGAGCGCTGTCAGGCAGTGCTGGGATCCCGGGTGTGGTTCTGGTCCCCACAACCAAGGAATGGCAGCCCCAGGCTCAGACCCAGTCAGAAAACCAACCAAGGGAGACCAGAGGGAGGGCACCCTTCCACTTTCTCTTGGGCATGGCCGCAAAACAACCCCTGCTGCTTCTTCCTCTGCCTGTGTTTGGGCTGTGCTGGTGGCAGAGCCAGCCAGGTTGTGCTCTGCATTCCAAAGCCTGTTGGGAGCGGGCATGAAAAGCGCTGCGTGCACAGCAGAGAGTCCTGGAAGGTGCTGGCAAGAGCCTCCTGTGGGGACAGGGCTCTGGGCTCTGGCTGGGAACAGCCTGGTTTTGCTGCTGTGAGCACAGTCAGGAGTTGAGGCAGCTGAGGAGGCAGCGGGCAGCTTGTGTTTGTAGAGGGCCTGGGGCGGCACCTTTGAACCTCTACCTGGAAACACACTTGGGGGAATAGGAGCTAGAGCTGGAGTGCCTGTCCTGAAAGGACCTGGAGTCATTCAGCCTTGCCAGCTTTTCTTTAGAGTGTGTTGGTGTTCGCCAGGAAAGCTGCACATGTGGGGAAATGCCTTTGGAGGAAAGGGGCTTGCTTCTCAAGGAAAGTGCTTCCCAGGGAGCTCCCAGTGAGGTAGGTGCACGTGTTGCCCTTTGGCTCTCAGTGCTCCTTTCATTCCTTGAGGCCCGTTGCTCTTGGCAGAGGGGCAAGGCAAAGGAGAAGGCTGTGAAGAGCAGGTTTGGAATCCGCCTGGACCTGCAGAGACCAACCCGAGCACCTGCAGCAGGGTGTGTTCCCCCTCTTTGGACAGAGGTGTGAGCAGGAGCATCTCTGTCCAGCCACAAGCCCCAAAGCTCTCTTTGAGAGCTGTGAATTAAAAGGCCTTTGCACACACACTTCTCTCATCTTCCCTGTCTGCTGTGTTTCACCTCTTGGCAATATGCATTTGCCTTCTGCTTGGTGGAAGCTGCTGTGGCCCAGGTCCAGCACAGAGCTGGGCTGGGTGGGCCAGGCAGCGTGGAGAGCCTTGGCTGGTCTTGGTGTGTCCCTGGCCTCAGAAAAGGCTTGGAAGGTTTGCCTCCCCAGGCCTCCTGCTCATTGGCAATACCTGTGCATCTTGGAGAGAACAAAGTGGGCATTTCTGGCAGCTGGGCATCAGCCGGCCTTCAAATGGGGGCGTGCTGTGGAGCGAGCCCAGCTGAGATACCTGAGAGGAGCCCAGTGCTCCTTGCTCCCCTCTGCTGACACGTGAGCGTTTGTCTGGTTTCGGGATGGCTCTGGCTGTGTCAGGGGTGCTATGTGGGCATGAGACAGCCGGTCCTGTCCCGCTGGGTCCCAGCAGTGCCTCACAGCAGCCCTGCATCCACATCAGGATGCTGGCCAAGAGAGGTCCTGGAAGCTGAGGCAGCTGATTTTAAGCTTGTGCAGGTGCCTACAGGTCAAGGCCAAGGGTGTTCCCTCAGGATATAGCAGTCCTGAGGGCTCTACCTCATTCAAAGAAATCTGCAGACAAATGTATTGTCTGCCAAATGCCCTTTTATTGACTTGGCAGGAGGGCAGGAGTCTGTACCCCACTAAAATGTTTCTCCACCACATATAAATTTCAGTGGGTTGATGTAGGAATTGTATCAAAAATTCCATCCATCTTTACAATGTATTTCTAACACCTGTCTATCGAATCACTGCTGAGGTGATTCTATAGGCAGGTGTCAGAAATACATCGTGTAAGATTCCTATACTAGAAGCTGATGTCCAGGCGCTGGCCAGGAGCGCTCTTGATGCCCTAAAGCAGCACAAAGTCTTCCTCATGGCTTCCCTGCACTGGGCTGATTCCCTGCTTGCCTTTAGTTCTTCTGGCAGACTATGTCTAAAGCTTTTTGTCAAGTCACTCTCATGTCAAGTTAGGCCAGCCAGGTTTTTCTTATGCTAACTGGTGCTAAGTACTTATGTCTGTCTCTGCTAATTACTTGTTTACTAATGTGAATTGCTTGTGCTCACTTATGTCAAACAAAGGCCTTGTTGCATTGCCAAAGGTGCCTGAGGCCCCCTGCTCCTTGTGGCACCAGTTGCTTTCCTGTGGGATGTTCTACCTCCCCGAGAGTAAAGAGGGAGCTGGAGAAAGAGCTGGCCAGGCTGCTCTGGATCCTTTCCCAGCAGCCCTGGCTGAGTGGAGCAGTCCGAGCTGAGCGCAGAGGTGCCCATGGAACAGCCGTGCCCAGCAAGGCTCGGTGGGAAGGGTGATCCAGGAACCACAGGCCTGGCAGCCTGAGCTGCCACCGGGGAAGGCCTTGGAGCAGATCCTCCTGAGTGCCATCCCACGGCACGTGCAGGGAACCAGGGCGTCTGCTGGAGGGTGGGAAAGCTCTGCGCAGGGACAGGGACAGCTGGGGGTCCTGGTGGGGTGTTGAGGGCTTCTGTCTGGGAGTTTGGGGGGGTTGGTGTTGGTGGGGTGTTGGGGAAGGCATTGCCTGGAAGGTGAGAGGTCTAGGCTGGAATTTGAGTCAGTTTGAAGGCAGCATCTGTGGTTTGGCACAGCTTTGGTTACGGAGGGCAGAAAGAATATCTGTGACTCTTCCTGTTCATGGTCCTGATTCTCCTGCAGGGAACAACAGGGGAGAGCTGTACTTTACTGGCCACTTAGAAATCTGTACCAGGGGGAGGATTAGCCCTTTTGCCATCTACTCATTTGTCTGGGCTACTTTGTAACACTGAGTGGACCTTCATTTCTTGAGAGCTTTTATTTCTTAAGAGAATTAGGATATCATCATCCCTTCATAGGAAACTGTTTGCAAACCAAAGAATGCCCCTTTTTTGCCTCTGTGTAGTGTTATGTTCTGTAAAGTGACTCTCAGTGGATGATGCTAAGGTAAATGAATTGCTGCTTTGAGAAGAGAAGCAAAATTCCAGCTCTTCACCTTCTCAGGACATCCCAATGAATTTGGGAAGTTTGCAACTTTTTGGACCTACTTGAGTTGGGCAATGGGAAGTAAAACTTTCCTAAATTGAGGAGTCTTAAATGCCAGATTCTTCTGTGCCTTGACCACTAAAGTGTTTTTATGCTGAAGGAAATGACTTCGATGAGAAAATAATTTCAGCACGGAGTGAGACCTTCTGACAGAGACCAAGTGTTGCCAGCAGTTGCTCCAGGTGCTGCTGCCAACAGCCCCTGAAGGAAGGAGCACAGCCCCCAATGCACGTGGGCTTTGGCTCTCTCTGGCACAGAAGCCCCCCGGGGGCACAGGTCTCTGGGGCAGGAGATGGGCACCAGAACTGCCAGAGCTCGGGGGGTGGCAGGTCTGCTTGGGCAGGGACTCTGCCACACCTGCTGATGTCAGCGCTCCCTGGGCCACAGGGGTCAGAGCAGCATTCATGCCCTGGCCCACACGTTCCCTGTCTGTGTCACACCCGTGGGTTTAGGATGGCCACCAGCTGGGATGTGTCCCAAGGAGGCCGTGCCAGCTTCTGTGGAAGGTCCTGTGCCCTTCCCAGAGCGGCTGCGTCGGCAGCTCTGGGGCTCTTGCTGCTGCCCTGAGCCCACAGAGCAGGGCAGCGTTTGCTGATGGTCTGAGCTGTTCCTAAAGACCCTGTTGGGCTCTCTTAGACACTTGGGGTGAGGAATTCCTTCCAACCTGAGCCACTCTGGGTGGGCTGGGGGTGGCCCCAGGGCAGGGGGCAGTATGTCCAGAGGCCCTTTGTGACACAGTGCAGCACGGTCACAGTGGCATCGAACTGGTGTCCAAGTGCTCTTTGTGACACGTGGTGACAAAGGAGCTGGCAGTGACAAGACCAAGCCACAATGCTCGGAGCACGCAACGGGACAGGACGGGACAGAGCAGTGCTGTGAGGAGCCCCCGCACAGCGCACTCGTTGCTGTCTGACCCGGAGCCTTTCCCAGGCGTTACTCCTGCAGCTGAGCTCGAGGCCAGACCACAGGACTTGGTGACCCGTGGCCTTCCCGAGGCTTCTCTTCTGCAGGTGCCCTCGAGGGCAGAGCGTGGCACTTGGTGCCCCAGAGGCATCTCCCATCCCTGCCTCCAGTGCCCTCGAGGCCCGACCACAATCCTTGACAGGAGTCTCCTGTCCTTGTGGCAGGAGCCCTCGAGACCAGAGTGCAGGACTTGCTGTCCTGTAGCCTTCCCGAGGTTTCTGTCTTGAAGGTGCCTTCCTAGCACGACTGCAGGACTTGCTGACTCAGAGCTTTTCTGAAGCATCTCTCCTGCAAGTACCAACAAATCCAGTCACTACCATGGAGCAGAGACCCCTGAAAGTGCTCAATTTGGCCTGGGGGGAAGAGGAGGAAGAAGGCCCTGGAGCTGCCCCAGCACAGGAAACCAAAGAGGTGCTGCCGTTGGAGCTGCTGCAGGAGGGTGAGTGGCAGAGCCCGGCCACAGGACTGGTGCCTGCAGCCAGCTTGGTGCCTTTGAATCCCATTGTATCCCATTGCATCTCATCCCAACTGCATCCCATCCCATCCCATCCATCCATCCATCCAACCCATCCCATGGCCATGGATAGGACGGAAGGGAGGTCGGGCAGACACCCCGCAGGGGCCATGCTCCATCCCCTGGGGCATCCCGGGGCTGTCCCTGCCTGGGCAGCGCAGGGCTGGGCTGTGTTCTCCGGCCTCTCCCGCAGCCCCTCAGCTCTGGCTGTGCTCGCTCTTTGCCAGGTGCAGCCCTGGAGCACACACAAAAGCAGGACCCCGCCCGTGGCCTCTTCCGCACAACAGCGCAGGTACCTGCAGCCATCCCCACCTGGGCTGGGCCTGCTGGCACCGCGCTTGGAGCATTCCCTGCAACATCCCTGCCTTCTTGCCCTTCTCCTACAGCTGGTCTGCCAATTCATGAGGAGAATTCGGGAGGAAGAGGCCAGCCCCACGGGCACTGGGCTCAGAGCATATTCGCACATCTTCCAAACCAAGACCAGTGCTGCCCTGCTGGATATGCTCGTAGAGGAGGGCTTCTCCAGTCCCAAGCAAGTGAGCAGCCTGTGGCCAGGGTTTGATCCTCCCAGGAATTGCTTGGCCTCCCAAGCCATGCCTGCTGCTCACTGTAACTCTATGAGGCCATGGCAGTGTGGTGGGAAGGGAAGCACTTCTCTGGGGAAGCTGGGGACATTCCTCCCTCTGGCAGCTTTGCAAGTCTCCCCATGCCTTCTCCAGGTGCCCGCCCTGGTCAGGTACATCCACCAGTGGCTCCTGGCCAATCAGTTTGCTGAGCACAGGCTGAACAGGACCCTGCTGGATCTCACCCAAGCACAGCCCGCTGACGTAGTCGTGACGCTCCTGCGTGTGGCCCCATCCTGTGACAGGTATGGGGCCCACCTGCCCAGAGGGCTCAGGGCTCCCCAGCCCATCAGCCTGTACAGCCTGGCCCAGGTGTCTGACCAACAGAGAGTTCCAGGGCCCTCTGCCTGCTCCCTTGGCCAGCCCCTGCACGTCAGCCCCCGAGCCTGCTGCCATGCTCCCTCGCTGCCCCTCAGGGGCCTGTCCCCACAGGGCTGGGCTGCCTGCCTGCTGCTGGCGACTGGCAATGGGCAGAGGCAGAGCTGGCAGCCAGCTCAGGTCCCCACTGCTGCCAAGGTCATGGTGCTGTGTCTGCGACCCCCCTGAGACAGAGCTCTAACCCCACAGAGCTGCTTTGACCATGTGGAAGAGCATCATGTGCTCGCCCAGGACTGCGGAGCCGGCGCTGCTGATACTCCTGGATGTGCTGGGGAGCTGGCCAGAGCACAGCACGTGCACCTCCGATGGGGACAAAACGGGTGTCTTTGGCCTGGCTGTGAGTTTCTGGAACTGGCCTTTGCTGCCCCAAGGCTGCCTCTCCAGAAGCTCCCCCTGCGTCTCTCTGGGCATCTCCCTCCCCTGCCCGGGCACTGCCACACAGACACCTCGGCACTGAGCGCTGTCTCGGGGGGCTTTGTCCTTTGCAGGCAACCGTGGTGATGTGGAAGATCCTCCAGGTGCCCTGTGTCCCACATATGGTGACGGTGTATTTCCCCCGCCTCTTTGTGCATCTGCTCTCCCAAGTGTTCTTCAGCACTCTGGATGTGCCAGAGGAGGTCGATGCCTTCTGGAAGGGATGCCAGGAGGAATACGGCCTTGCCACCAGCCCCAACAGGTGCTCCATCCCACTCCTCCTGTCTCTGCATCGTCCCTGGGCAGGAGCCAGTGCTGCCAGCGTGACCTGGGCTTTGCTCTGCACGCAGGTTTGCAGTGCGCACCCTGAAGTCCCTGCTCTGCCGAATGCAGCACGAGGATGTGGTGGTGGCAATGGAACGCAGTTGTGGCTGGGACACGCTGCTGTGTGCTGACACCCACCACTGTGCCGTGGGTCTGCTGGCCAGGTGAGACCCCCTTCTCCCCACTGCCTCTCCATGCCCAGGGTGCCCCACACAGTCCCTGAGGTCGTGGGTCAGAGGGCCTTGTCACCAAGGGATGGCCAAGCAGACTGGAAAAGGCTGGGAGAGGAGGGTGCCCACCAGGAGCTGCCTCCCAAATAGCCCAGGGCCCCTTGCAGGATGCTGGGGAAAGACCAGACCTGTGTGAGTCAGTCCTGGCAGAGGTTTGTCCCCCTGGCCCACAGCCTTGGTTCCTTATTCTCCTGCCAGGGAGATGTGCTGTGTCTCCATTCCCTTGTGTTCCCGCATCGCTCGCTACCTTCTCCGGCTGCTCAGCACACAGGAGCCCCGCTGGGAGCTGCCCGCCCTGGCGTTCCTTGTGGAGGTGAGCCTGATGGCCAGCGCTGCCTGGCTGAGCTGCCTCCCAGCTCTCTGCCCTCCTGGAGCCGCGGCTGCCTGGGACGGTGCCCGCGCCCTGTGCTGCTGCCTGGGCCCAGCCCTGTGCGGCTCCGGGCTCCTGCCGGCCGGCTCCCCTGTCACTGCCCTGTGCCTTTCAGGTCCTCGAGTTCCTGGACTTGAGTGAACGTGGTGTTAACAGAGTCCTGCAAATCTTGTCAAGGCAGCTGCAGAGCGAGTGCAGGGAGAGGCGTCGCCTGGCGCTCAGGGCTCTTCTCGAGCCTCATTGAGGAGCCCTCGATGGTGAGAAGGGGCAGGGGCAGAGGCTGAGCTGGGGAATGCAGTCACTTGGGCTTGGCTGGGCTTTGGCCACTGGGGCAGCTGCTCCTAACTCTCCTGCCTCCCACTTCAGCTGCCCGAGTGCTTCGGGACAGGCCTTTGGCCTCTGGGCCCCGAGGCAGCAGGATGGCGCTTCACAAACTTGTGTTTCCCACAGACCAAAAAAATGTGGAGCCTGACTGAAAGTCTTGTGGAGTTCCTGTGCGATGCAGATGGAGAGATAGTTAGCATGACAGTCATGATACTCAGCTTTATCATCTTGGACAATGACATGCTGATGCCCAGCCCCATCACACTGCAGCTGCTTGAGGCCCTCCTGCCACTCTTTGACCACGTAAGGCTCACTGCCCCCAGCCACGGCCACTGGCTGCTGCCCGGACACTTTGTGTCCTGTGGATTTGCAGGCCTGCCCCAAGCTGAGCCCCGTGTAGCCAATGCTGAGGTCTTTTTTTCTTGCTTCCATACAGAACAATAGCCAGGTACAGCTGCTCTCCATACTGCTCTTCCAAACATTGGTGACTCTTCCAGAAAGGGAAAATGAAAAAATGGCTTTGAAGACACCCCTGTGCCAGAGCCTGCTGCCACTCTTCTTCCACTGCCATGATGAGAATCGGCTTGTGGCACAGGTGAGGACTCGTGGGCTGCTGCTGTCCCCCCGGCAGGGGGCTCAGCTGCCTCCTGCCCTGGCGCCTGCCAGGCTGCAGCCTCCTCCAGGCCTTGGCACAGGTGCGCGGGTGCTGCGCCCTGGGCTGTGGGGCCATCTCCGCGTCTCTGCTGCTCTCCAGGCTTCTCAGGAAACGCTGCTTTGTGTGGCCAAGTTCCTGAAGAGGAGAAATCTTGAAAGACTGCTGAAGAGGCAGAAGCTGTGCAAGTTCAGCGAGTGCCTGGTAAGGACGGCCTGCAAGCCCCAGCCTCAGCCCGGAGAAGCCCCCTGAGGGCGGTGCTCAGTGTGCAGGCTGGCAGCTGTGCCCCTGCCCGCTGCTGCAGCCCGAGGCCGCGCGGGCTCTTCTCCAGGCTCCCGTGGGCCCGAGCCGGGTGCCGATGGAGCCCCGGCCCGGCGGGGCTGCGGGGCGGCACCGCGGCTCCCCGGGCAGCAGCCGGCCCTCTGCCCCCTCCAGAGCCCGGCGCCGGCGGCTGCTGGCCGCGCCTCAGGGCTGTGCGGGCAGGGGAGGCCGGGGTTTGCGCAGGGAGCGCCCGGCCCAGGGGCTGAGCCCGCGCCAACCCTTCCCTCCTGCCGCTCTCTGCAGCTGGCAGAGGACAGAAGCAAAGTGGCCGAGCATCTGCGCGGGGCCCTGCCTTACCTGCAGAGCCCACAGGAGACCCTGCGAGCGGCGGCCATCAGGTTCATGGGTGAGCCACAAGCCCGGGATCCCTCCCCGGCCCGCCGCAGCTCGGCCCCAGCCCCAGCCCCGCCTGCTGCCCCGGCAGCGCCAGCCGAGCCCGGCGCCGTGGAGCCCCGCCTGGCCTGGCCATTGCTGCTGCCGCCCTCTGGCAGCCGTGCCCTGGGCCGGCAGCGTGCGGCAAGGGCCGGGCTGAGCCCTGCCGGGCCAGCAGCCCGTGTGGCCACAGCGCCGGCAGCTCCTGCCGCTGGCAGGGAGCTGTGCTGCTGGCGCCGTGACAGGCTCTGTGTTCACAGGGATGGCCGCGCAGCACCTGAGGGGGAAGAAGGAAGAGCTCCGGCTCATGTGCAAGCGGTGAGTGAGGGCAGCGGGCTGGCAGCGGGGGCTGCCAGAGGAGCTGCAAGCCCTGCCCCGGCTGCGGAGGGCTCTGCTGCCTGTGCGGACGAGGGGCGGCGTGGGCAGAGCACACAGAGATTTCAGGCCCACCTGGGGCATTCGTGGCCAGCAGCTTCGGGCTGCTCCCGTTGCTCCCTGCTCCCTCCTGGCCATGGCTAGAGCCGGCTGGGATGGCCCTGGCAGGGGGCTCTCCTCGGGTCCCTGCAGATCCGGGATCTGACCATGGCTCTCTTCCTTTCTTTTTCAGCCCTTGAACACCTGACAGAGGACATCAGCAGTGCCGTGTCAGATGCGGCACTTGAAACATTGTATGTCCTCAGGCACTGCAGAGTGAGCGATATTCCATCTTCCAGAGGGTGCGAGATCAGCTCCGCAGGGCATGGAGGACACGGCCTCGTCTGTTGGGACACGGCTGGCTGCGCTGCTGGAGCTCTGCAGAGAGCTGATCCCAGAGGCTCTGTCTGCTGAGGCCACCTGAGCTAGCGGAAATTTTCCATTTCTTTGAGATTGTTCTTTTCTTCTTTTTGGTTTTTTCTTTAGTATATGAATATAGAATGTGTTATAATACTCAGACTCCCAGGAGTTTTCTTTTGCTGCCCAGGGTCTGCAGGGCATAGAGGAAGAGGGGGAAATAGGTGCCTGCGCTCAGCAAGCTTTCCAGGCATGCAGTGTTGCAGGGGAAATGGCCAGAAGCCCCTGGGCCTTTGGTGGTTCTGCTGAAGCCTTTGTGCTGATGACAGAGCGGCTGAGCAGGGGCCGGAGCTGCGGGGATCCCTGTGAGAGCGGTGCCTGGAGATGGCCACAAGCCCTGTGCCAGGCAGCAGCCGCCATCCGTGTCCTCCTGCCCGTGTGCTGCTGGCTGCATTGCTGAGGGCTCCCAGGTGCCTCTGGATGGGGCTCCTCTGGAGCTGCTGTGGGGCTGCAGCACTGCTGCCGGGCAGCTTGGCCGGGCTGGGGCAGCCCCTGAGGGGACAGGGCCACAAAGGGATGAGGGGCTCGGACGCCCGCACAGGACACGGCAGTGGGAAGGCACGAGGGGGATGTGTGAGGGAGTGGGTGGCTCTAATGCTGGCTGGTAGGGAGTGGGTTGGAGACAGACCCCGATGTTCATGTGGCAAACAGAGAGCATTTATTCTCAAGCCCTTCTTTCTAAAGGGCCTTTGATAAACCCAGTCTGGATAATTCCATTGCTCTGATCTCTATGCCTTGTCAGATTCTGGCCAGTGAAATGCTGCAGCCCTGGGAGAGATGTGACTGGGCGAGGCCCCTGGCAGTCAAAGCAGGGCTGGTACATTCACACAGCACGAGCCAGCCTGCACTGTGACACACGGCAACAGAGTGCAGGGCACAGCTCCAGCTGCTCCCCAGGAACCTCAGCTCTGGCAGCACTGTCTGCCCCAAGCTCCAGGGGCTGCAGTTGGAGCCCGGTTGGGGTCTGCCCTGGGGCCATCCTGCAGGGACAGCTGGAAACAGGGAGCATTCCCTTGCCACAAACAGCCAAGCCAGGGCTGCAGGGCAGCTGCTCCAGCCCAGACTGCACTGTTGTGTGCTGTGCTCTGGGGCTGGGGCTCTCCACACAGGGCACTGGACTGGATGTGCCACAGGAGACAGAGGAGCTTCAGCTTCAGGCCTAACTGAGGGGGGTGCGTGGCCTGGGAAGAGTGGGGAGGCTCAAGGGGATTCACAGAGCTCATCCTGCTGCAAGGATGAGGAAAAGGGAGTGGGAACTCAGCAGTGAGGAGAGCTGAGTGCTGGAGAGTGGCTCTGAATGACACTAACATCCCACTGGACCTCTGAGACATTGCTGCTCCTCAGCCAGTGACAGGATGAGTCCCTAAGCCTGGGGCTCAGCTTTCCTCATGGTGAGGGGCACCAAGGAAGGCAACAGTGTGATGGAGACTGCAATGGGCTGGGAACTCACTGGGGGAAAATAGGGAGCGGTTGGGAAGTAAAAGGCAGGTGGAGGAGAGAACTGTTCAGAGAAGGGCTGAGCTACAGCTTGAGCAAACTGAGAAATGTTATTTGGGGTCATCCCAGATTGATTTCATTTCAGAAGTCATTGAACAAGTTTATTTTTTGGGGGGTGTCCTGTTTTCCCTTGGAGGTGTACACTCTGCAAACTTGAGCTGTGCTGCCAAAATGCTCAAGCAAGTCTGTGCTGCAGGTCACACCATTTCTTCTTTGGCTGATTCCAGCCCAGTGCTGAGCTCCAGCAGAGCCCTGGCAGAGCCCAGAGCAGCCTCAGCGCCCGCAGAGCCCGGCTGCAAGGAGAGAAAGCAGAAACCGCCCGTCACCATGGGTGGGGGTAGCAGAGAGGGGGGAGACCAGAACCTGTGCCCCAGCCAGTTTGTTGTACAGGTGAAAAAGGGCTTGGACTGCTCCACTCACCTGGTTTGCTTTGGGTTCATAATGTTTTTTGGGGCAATGCAGGCAGGGAGGATGAGAGCATGGTTTTTCCCCAGCACTGAGTGGGTTCTTCCTTGTCATGGTTGGGCCTTGCCAGGGTTTCCACTGCCCTCTTCCAACGCCAGTGGATTCTTTCCCAACCCCAAGTCTGTACACAAATCCCAGGTGCTGGTGAGAGGGCAGTGGGTCACCCTGTGTGCCACTGGGGCAGCCCCCACATGCCCAGGGATGCTGGGGCCAGGCTCTGGGAGCAGTAGCATCCCCCTGCTGAACTCCATCTCTATTTCATAGGAACACGGTCATACAGCCCCCCGGAATGGAGCCACTTTGGCTGGTACTATGGCAAGCCAGCTACCATCTGGTCCCTGGGCATCCTGCTGCACCAGATGCTCTGCGGGGGGCACCCTTTCAGCAGGGGCTGAAGCATCACCTGTGACCATCAGCTCTCACTGCCACAAGGGCTCTCTCAAGGTGGATCCTCACTCTGCAGTGCCTGGAGGACATACAATGTTTCAAGTGCCACATCTGACACGGCACTGCTGGTGTCCTCTGTCAGGTGTTCAAGGGCTTAAAAAGAAAGGAAGAGAGCCATGGTCAGATGCCGGATCTGCAGGGACCCGAGGAGAGCCCCCTGCCAGGGCCATCCCAGCCGGCTCTAGCCATGGCCAGGAGGGAGCAGGGACCAACGGGACCAGCCCGAAGCTGCTGGCCACGAATGCCCCAGGTGGCCCTGAAATCTCTGTGTGCTCTGCCCACGCCGCCCCTCGTCCGCACAGGCAGCAGAGCCCTCCGCAGCCAGGGGCAGGGCTTGCAGCTCCCCCGGCAGCCACCGCTGCATACCCTATACAGGGTCCCACTTTGTCATCTACCATTGTTTTATATCAGCCTGCAGCACAAGGAGGAGCAGCCCAAACTGCTAATTGGAACTCTTTTGGACGTCAATTGATTAAAGAGATCTGTAAATCCCACAAGGAGTATGGCCCACACAGTCTATATTTCCGTGGCCTTTTAAATTCTGAATTGAGCAGAAATGTAGTGGTCCCGCATGATTTAAAACAGCTTTTCTCATGCCTCATGACCTCTACAGAATTTAAATTATGGGAATTATTATGGAAACAACTGTTAAAGGAGGCTCTCCCAGGCTTGCATGCTGATCCAAACACAACGAAAGATGCTAATGGCGTGCCAATTACCATTGAGCATCTCTCCGGTGAAGGGCAGTGATCCTCCCCCTCAATCCAAGCAACTGCTATACCTGCAGTAGTACTGGAGAAGGTAAAAGAAGCAGCTGAAAAAGCCTTCTTTTCCCTCCAACCTGAGGGGCCTTTTGAGCCCTACAGCAATATTAAGCAGTTGCCATCAGAGCCTTTTCTGAAATTCGTAGAAAGGTTAACTAGAGCCATTGAAATCCAAGTTAAAAAAGAGAATGCAAGGGAAGATGTTTTAGAAGAAATGGCATTTACAAATGCAAATGAGCAGTGTCGAGCAGCAATTTTGAGCCTTCCTTTAGAACCTCCCCCTACACTAAAAGATATGCTTCTAGTTTGTAACAGTAAGGTGCCTCTGATGAGTGTTGCTGAAGACACCAGATCAAGGCTGCTGCCAAGAACACCTCAGCGTGTCGCCGTTGCCAGCCCTGTGCCCGCTCCCTCAGCACAGCAGCACCCTGGGCAGCAGCGACGACCAGCTGCGGTTGTACCCACAAAGCCATGCCCGCTTTGCAATAACCTTGGGCACTGGAGTAGCCACTGCCCCCTGAAAAAGCAATTTGACGAATTTAGAAATACATGGGAGGGAAATTACAAACACTCCCAGAAAGTCAACAACAACAAAAAAACTAAAATGTAAGCGCCAGCCTGCTCAGCGTGCAGACACAAAAAGAGCAGGCCAAGTGAATATAAGAACCAAATCAAACCAAGCGCGTGGTAATGTTACTGTTTCTAAAAGTGAAGCAGATGCTTCAAAGATCACATCTGCTCATCCAGTGTTAAATGTTAAACAAAATAGCCTTTGTTATAATTCAGGTGATCCAATGTTAACCACATATTCTGTCAATGAGCCTTACAGGTTGCAGCTGACAGAATCACTCCAGCTGAAAGATACTGACTGGCATTTTGTCTCTGTCAATCCAGAACAGAAGGGTATGTGGCACCACATTCGCTGTAAGTACATCATTGTTGGGGACACCAAACACACACCACAGGAGATAGAAATTGCTCCAGGAATGACAATATCAAATCCTGAGCAATTCATTCTCGAGCTGCACTGCATTCACCCACCTCTGTTTCTTCCCAAAGGTCAAATTGTTGCACAAGCTATCCCTGTGCCATTTTTACCTGAAAGCATCAAAAAACAAGGGCCCACAGTCGCCCGAGTCCAAGCTATTGGAACTCACAAACCCAAATTATGGTGCAATGTCAGTGGGGGTGATGAGTCCAAACGCATTGAGATGCTTGTAGACACAGGTGCAGACTGCACAGTGATCCCAGTACGGGACTGGCCAGCACATTGGCCTTTGCAAAACATTGCTGGTCATGTTCAAGGTGTGGGAGGCATCCAATTGGAAAAACAATCCAAAAATATTGTCCAAATTGAAGGACCAAACGGACAAATGGCAAATATCCGTCCATTTGTGTTAGATTATTCAGAACCTTTGTTAGGGAGAGATTTGATGGCTCAGTGGGGTGTCACAATTAATATTCCAGACTCCCCACAGCATTTTTGTACAGCGGCCATTGAACAACAGCACCTCACCCAAAAACTGAAGTGGAAAAGAGACAACCCAGTTCAGGTGAAACAATGGCCGCTCAGCAAACAAAAAATAAAGGCGCTTGAGGAGCTAGTGGAAGAGCAACTGAAAAAGGGTCACATTGTGGAGACCACATCCCCGTGGAATTCTCCAGTGTTTGTAATTCAGAAAGCTGACAAAAAGAGATGGCGGCTCCTCCACGACCTCTGACAAATTAATAATGTTATTGAAGATATGGGCTCTCCCCAACCTGGTATGCCATCCCCAACAATGCTTCCCCAAGACTGGAAATTAGCTGTTATTGATATAAAGGATTGTTTTCTCCATATTCCCCTCCACCCTGACGATGCACCGCGTTTCGCATTCTCAGTCCCGACAATCAACATGGAAGCCCCTATGAAAAGGTACCATTGGACAGTCCTTCCTCAGGGCCTTAAAGTTTCCCCAGCAATCTGCCAGTGGTATGTTTCTTCCCTGCTTTCCCCAGTGCGTGCTGCTGCAGAAAAGGCCATCATCTATCATTATATAGATGACATCCTTGTGTGTGCCCCCAATGATGATTTACTCACACATGTCCTTGACCTAACGATGACCTAATGCATTGATTGGTGCAGGGTTCGAGCTCCAGGAAAAGAAAATTCAAAAGATGCCACCTTGGAAATATATGGGCCTAGAAATTGGAAATTGTTTCTCAAAAACTAGAAATCAATCCAAGGGTCAAGACCCTTGCGGATGTCCACAAGCTGTGTGGATCTTTGAATTGGGTAAGACCATGGCTCAGTCTGACTAATGAAGACCTTGCCCCTCTTTTCAATTTATTGAAAGGAGGAGAGGACCCAGGTGCTCCTAGGTCTATTACCCCAGATGCCCGGAAAGCTCTAGATAAGGTTCAGATTGCAATGTCCACAAGACAGGCTCACTGATGCCCGCCTGACCTGCCATTCAAATTTATCATCTTAGGTAAGTTGCCACACCTCCATGGAATCATTTTCCAGTGGGAGGAAAAACATACACCTAAGGCAAAGGGCACACCAAAAAAGGGCCAGGACAAGAGGGACCCTCTCTTGATCATAGAATGGGTATTCCTCAGTCACAAAAGGTCCAAGAGAATGACAAAGCCTCAGGAGCTGGTAGCAGAACTGATCTGGAAAGCAAGGACCTGGATCAGGGAGTTAGCAGGATGTGACTTTGAGTGCATTCACATTCCAGTTGAGTTAAAATCAGGTCAAAATTGTATGCAAATATTGGAACAATTGCTTCGAGAAAGTGAAGTGTTGCAGTTTGCTCTGGATTCCTACTCAGGACAAATTTCTGTCCACCAGCCTGCCCACAAAATGTTTGAACAGGATGTTTAATTTATTCTGAAATTGAGAAGTGCTCTGAGTAGGAGACCTTTAAAAAAGGCTCTGACTGTCTTTACAGATGCGTCCGGGAGGTCCCACAAGTCTGTTATGACTTGGAAGGATCCTCAAACCCAGCAGTGGGAGACAGACATTGCTGAGGTGGAAGGTTCACCTCAGGTTGCTGAATTAGCTGCTGTTGTTAGGGCTTTTGAAAGGTTCTCAGAACCATTCAATCTGATTACAGATTCTGCATATGTGGCAGGAGTAGTATCCAGGGCAGATCAAGCAACACTACAAGAAGTATCTAACATCACACTGTTTGAATTGCTCTCAAAACTTGTAAAGTTAGTCACTCACCGGGAGCAACCATTTTATGTGATGCACGTCAGGTCACACACCGACTTGCCAGGGTTTATCGCTGAGGGTAACAGAAGGGCAGATGCTCTTGCTGCACCTGCAGTGATGGCCACTCTCCCAAATGTTTTTGAACAGGCAAAAATCAGCCACCAGCTCTTCCACCAAAATGCACCTGGCCTAGTTCGTCAGTTTAACATCACTCGAGAACAGGCCAAAGCTATTGTGGACACATGCCCAAATTGCCAACAACATGCACTCCCTACAGTGAGTATGGGAGCAAACCCTAGGGGGTTAAACAGTTGTGAACTGTGGCAAACAGATGTTACACACATACAGTCATTTGGACGGCAGAAATACGTTCATGTTAGTGTAGATACCTTTTCTGGAGCGGTCTATGCTTCTGCCCACACAGGAGAGTCATCTAATGATGCCATTAAGCACCTCTTACAGGCTTTTTCTTTCATGGGCATCCCCAAGGAGCTGAAAACTGATAATGACCCTGCCTATAAATCCAAGGAATTCGGGAGCTTCCTGCAGCAGTGGGGAATAGAGCATAAAACTGGCATCCCCTACTCCCCTACAGGTCAAGCCATTATAGAAAGGACTCACTGCAATATTAAAAGAGTCCTGGACCAGCAACAACAGGTTCTGAAAGTGGAACCCCCCCACATCCGGTTGTCCAGGGCATTGTTCACAATAAATTTTCTGAATTGTTCCTTTGACAGCCTGAACCCGCTCATCCTGTGCCACTTTGGGGGGAGCAGTCATATGAAGTTAAAAGAAAGGCCTCCGGTTTTGCAAAGGACCCTGAGACTTGGAAAACGGTGAGACCTTACAAACTGGTTACTTGGGGACGTGGATACGCCTGTGTGTCCACCCCCTCTGGGTTAAAGTGGGTTCCCTCCAAGTGGGTAAGGCCCTATGTTCCCAAGGTCTCAGAGAAATCTACAGAAGTGCCCCAGGTTGCTAACGCTGCCTGGAGAAGAAAACGCCACACGCGTTCTCTGGAGGAAATTCCATTTAAGCCTCCTATCTGGAACAGTTTGTAATATGTTTGTCTCAAGTTTCCTTTTACTGGTTTAGATCCCGCTGTTCGCGTGCAGTCTCGAGACGCCATGAGACCGAGCCTGCTCCTCATCCTGCTTGTGATCATTTCTCCAGCGATTTCCTGGATAGTCCCTCAGCCCAAAGCGAACATATGGACCACCTTAGCCAGAGCCCTCGGACAAGATCACATTTGTCTCTCCACAGCGACGGCCTCTGATCCCCTCTCAACTTGCCTGGTGGGAGTTCTTTTTAAATCCTCAGGGTTCCCAAATGAAATGTGGAATGCCTTAAATGAAGTTAACTTACTCGCGCCTTCTCCTGGCCGCTATCCTGCTGACAATCCTTTACTGTTTTGGCAGGAGTGGGCGAGAAAGTTACCATTGCCGAAGAGGGAGCCACCAGAGTTCCATCTCTTGGGGTCCATGAATGCAACCTTTTCCATTCACTTTAAATTCAATTCCCGCTTGCCATATCAGGATGGTAAACGAGACACCTATTCTGACCCTAGCAATCCACACTATACAGACAAAAACTGGTGTGAAAATTCTGTCCTAGTCATGCACTCATCAAGTAGTGATTATAAGCCTCGCGAACTCCCAAAGGGCACGTTTTTAATATGTGGAGACAGAGCATGGGCAGGTCTCCCAGCTCGTCTGCTCGGAGGTCCATGTACATTTGGCAAACTGAGCCTGTTAACCCCAAATCGAATAAACCTAATTCATTGGCAAACAAAAAACAACACACATACATTGGCTATCCAAAAAAGAGACCTAAGGCAACTAGACCCTGACTGTAATTCGGAAATTGTTCACTAGTCTAGACCTAAAGCCACTGCAATTACTGTCCTTCTGCCGTGGGTCTCGGCAGCAAAAAGCATGGGAGAATTAGGCCGATTGGAATGTTGGGTTGCTAAACAGGTAAACCTTACTTCTACTGCCCTGAGTGACCTCTTATCAGATGAGGAAATTACCAGGCAAGCCACCATTCAGAATAGGGCAGCCATAGACTATCTGCTCCTTCTGCACAACCATTGCTGTGAAGAATTTGAAGGTCTCTGCTGCCTCAATTTGTCTATCAATCACATCTCCCTGGGCCATCCCCTTCTCACACCTGGTTGGCCTTCACCTGCCCCTTCCCCGCGCCCCGGTTCCGGGCTTAAAAGGACGCCACACCATGCGGCCGGAGTCTGTTGCTGCATCCGATTCCATTAGAGAGTTTGGTCTAGGGTTAGATCCTGGAACTGCTACAGGGATCTACGATGTATCAATAAACATTGGACTAAACTTACAACAGAGCCTGCTCCTTTCTCTTCACTGCCGCTGGAAGCTTCTCCACCAAAGCTAAACTGAGTTCCTTCCCTACCTGGACCTTTCTAAGTGCCCAGCTGTTGCCTCCAGCCAGCCAGAGGTATATCTGTGGGAGAGAACCGCAGCAGCCGCCTCTGTTTCAGCAGAAGGGCCAGAAGCCAAGCAGGACGCACCCGGAGACTTCGGGCTTTAAATACAATAAACAAAGATTGGTTCAATGGACTTTTCAAATACTAGGGGATGAAAGGTTGGCTTTCATCTTTAGTTATGACTGTTTTGTGGACCTTGTTTATTGTATTCATTGTGTTGGTTACTGTATCCATTTTTGCTAACTGCCTGCAAAACTCTATGGCAGAAGCCTTCTTTATAGAAAAGAAAGAGTGGGATAATGAGGAGGCCCAGGGGCCTACCATTGGAACTGTAATACCTCAGGGCAAAGTGACCAAGGTAAAATAGAGACACAGCTCTGAATGCAGTGGTCTCGCCCATGGGTATTTGCAGGCTCATGTTGTTGGAGCACGTTTTGCTTGTATCACCCAGTTCAACTGCTGTATTTTCCTTTTATATACTCCCTCTAGAATGGTCACCACTCTCTTCTCCTCTATTGGTCTGGGTTTACTGTAATGGTCCGTCGCTTTTCCCCCCCATAAAAAACCCTGTGTCCCCAGCCCCATTTTGTCTTCCTCCCTGGACCCTCTTCATCGCAATCCACAGTGTTTGGAGTTCTACACAAAAATCCCTCTATCCTCTCGTTCATGAGCAGTTTAAGCAAGCGTTCTTCCAGCTCTGGAAGTGCAGATCACTCACAGAGGCTGGCAGTAGGCAGGCTGCAACACAGGAACAGAGTGCACCAGGGAACCTGGCCTCTAATAAAAGGCATGAATCCCACAGCCAACCCAAAACAATGCCTTCCATGTCTCTACTTTTCCCTCCTATTCTCATCTCTCTTGTCACTTTCCTCATTTTCTCTGACTGGGAGCTTGGCTTCTCTCTCTCCTGTCTGCAGGTTCAGCCACAAGTGTGACCCTGCAGGAACAGCCTGACCCACAGGGAAGTGGGAGAGGACACTACGCCAGGAACTGTAGTGACAGGACAAGGAGGAATGGGATCAAACTGCAAGAGGTGGAAGAGATTTGATCATGTGAAGAAGTTCTTTACTCTCAGGATGCTTGTCCCTGACACAGGGACCAGGGCAGAGGGTCTGTGGATGCCCCATCCCCAGGAACATCCAAGGCCAGATAGGACAGGGGCCACAGAAACCTGGTGTGCTGGGAGGTTGCTCAGCTTGGAAGCAGATGATCTTTAGGGTCCCTTCCAAGCCAAAGCATTCAAGGATTTGATCATTCTGCCATCCCCATCTCCCACTGTGCAGTGGCCCTGAAATTTCAGTGACATCACAGCTCCCAGAGGGTTCCAGGTGGAACGCCCAGGACCTGGAAACGAGCAGAGCAGACACTTCACCGGCTGCCAAGGGTCAGTTGCTGCTTGCTCTGTGCTCTGCCCCTCAGTGCTGAGCTGTTGCTGCTGCCTGGGCTTTTCCTGCCACCTGCTCTGGAGCGCCAATCCCAGCAGGATGTGCACTGCTGTGCCTGTGGAGGTACAGTGCCATTCCAGGCAGGGGGGCACCCGGCTTGGGCAGGCTGCAGCCATGTGGGAATGGATGGTGCGGGACAGGAGCCCACTGGGAGATTGTGCTGCCCCTTGCAGACTATAAGAGACACTGTGGAGGAGATGGAATTGGACCTAGGCCTGGATGAGGAAGAGATGATGGAGGTGGACGAGGAAGATCCTGTTGATGACATGGAAGTAGAGGAGGAGGACAACATTGAGGAGATGGATGTGGATGAGGAGGATAACACTGAAGAGATGGATGTCGATGAGAAGGATGAGGAGGAGCCCATGGTCCTTGGATGAAGATGGAGCCCCACAAGTAAGACAGGCAGATGCTTCCCACGCCCTGCCCACACACACACTGGGTCCCCTGACACCAGGCTGGGGCTGGGCTGGATGGCCCCACTCAGGGACACGGTGCCCGCAGGGGGCCTGGATTGTGGTGGCACAAGCACCAGCCCCGGCCTGCCCTGCGCTTGCCTGGGGCCACGCCAGCCCTGCCAGCCCCAGCCCAGCCCCTGGGGCCCAGCTCCCAGCCCTGCTGGGCCCAGTGCTGGCAGCCGAGTCCAGCTCTGCTGCTTCCTTTCTTCCAGGACTGATGAGGATGATGGCACAGATGCCACGCCTTTGTAAATACGTTCGAAAGATTAGAAGATTCCTGTAAATATGTTCGCACTTTAGAAGATTTCTGTAAATATGTTCAGTACGTTAGAAGTTTTGAAGATTGTAAATACGTTTTGAAGATTGTTAGTCCATCGGATCCCATGTAAATATGTTCTGTACATTTTTGTTGTTGTTGTTATAAGGATTGTTATAATGAAACGTGTTCTGTAAATCCCAGCTTTTGCCATTCTTCACCAAATAAATACTGTTTCTTTTTAAACCTGGCTTCTCTTGCCATTCCTTTGGGCACAGGCAGCGTTTGCACACTTGTGGGTACCTCTTGCTCCGGGTTCCCTGGGCTGGAGGTCCCTGGGGGTGCTGGCACAGCCACCCCAGGGCTGGGGGTCCCTGTGCACAGGGGCTCCCACTGACACCACTCCTGGCACTGGGCACTGCTGCTGTTCCTGGCCTGGGGCACAGCGCTGTCCCCAAGAGCTCAGCTGTCACCAGCTCTCACACATGGGCCTCTCACAGCACTGGCCCCTGCAGCCATGCCACCAAAGCAGGCAGCAAACCCTCAGCCACCCTTCCTGCTGGAGCCACAGGGACTCCTGGGCCCAGAGCCGGCATCAGGCCACAGGCATGCAAAATCCACCTGCTCGCTCTGAAGGCCACCACAGCCGTGGCGACTGGGGCACCTGGGTCTGAACTGCTGCAGGGGCTGATCTTTAAGGCTTGCAGCCTCCAAAGGCTCTGGCCTCTGCTTCCCAGCCTGCTCTGCACTGCCCTGAGCCTGCATTGTTCCAGAGACAAAAGCCAAGCCAGGGCATCCTCACCCTGCCCGCATTCCTGCTGCTGGCAGTGGCCACTGGCCCCTGGGCCCCACTCGGGTGACAGCTGCAGGGACAGGGCAGCCTGTGCTGGGCAGGGGGCACGGGGCTTTGGGCCCTGTGGCTGCTGCTGCTGCTGCTGCTGGGGGCCATGGGCCCAACAGGGCCCCGAGCTCAGCCCCTGCCCGGGCAGCTGCCCCCAAAGCCCCACACTCCCTGAGCATCCCCATCACAGCTGCCAGGAGGAAATCCCACAGGCTTCAGGAACGAAATTCCCCATAGTGACTAAACCAAGGGGTCCAAGGGGAAAGTCAGCACCAGCTGATGTTTACAGCACCTTTACCAAGGTAGGTGCAGGCAGGTGAGATCTCCAGGGCGTCTGGCAGTGCCTGCTGTGCAGGTGAGGCTGTGGGGCTGCTCCCACTGGGACACAGCACCAGGCTCAGGCCAGCCCTCAGCCCCTCACAGCTGATCCCAAGGAGCAGGCTCAGAAAGCAGTTTCAGACCACTTGCTGCAGATATTTCAAAGGACTCAATGTCATTCAAAAAAGCCACCCTGCACATTTTGTTTTGGTGTCGTGGCATGAGAAGCCATAAAGATGCCTCTGAATGTGCACCCAGGGCACTTCCATTGCCATCCCAAAGGGAATAAAAAGGACAGGCCTCTGTTTTCAGCACTGCTGAGCTCCTCACCCAGCAATGAAGTCTCAGGAAGAGGCAGGAATTGTGTGCACCACGGAACCCAGCCTATAATAAAAGGCATGCATCCCACAGGCCACTCAACCCAAAGCCTTGCATGTCAGTCCTTTATTTGTCTTCCTCTCATCCTTCATGTCACTTTCCCCAAAAACTTCCACTGTGCAAATGGTCGAGGCATGCACCCTTAGGGCATCCTTACACCTTTTTTCCAGCCTAGCTAAGGCTTTAATTCAAGGTGCAGTAGAGGTGCTAGTGTCCTCCCAAGTTATTCCCTGACATACACATGAAAAAGGACTTTGCTTTAAATGTGGGGAGATGAGGCATTCTCAACAGAATTTTTGAAATAAAGACAAATACCAGGGACCATCTTGGTGTCACAGCCACTATCCTAACTGCCCCCTCGTCCACACGCTTTCCAACACCAGCAAAACCGGTGGCCTGCGGGAAAGCCCACACAGACGCGGAAAGGCCCCGCACGATGACACCAAATGCGAGGCCGTAATGCCCTACTCTCCCGAACATCGTGGAGAACCAGCACAGCCCATCAGGACAGCTCGATTGCTGCAGAAACTCAACAGAAGACACCTCTGCCCTGGAACCCAAACGCAGCTGGTAAGCCCCTTTTAAATTCCAGTCCATGATATTTATATTCGCCATATTCCAACAGGCAAATATGGGCCTGAAGAACGACCCAGAAACATTTTCATTTTAACCAACACCAGGGAAGGGATGGAGACACTCACTATACTACCTGAGGTAGTCGCCTTTACATCTTTGCAGGAAACAACTGTCCCGGCTCGATACTTAGACCCTCCCCATTTCATTCCAAAAGGAACAGTTATAGCCCAAGCCTATCTCCTACTGGACATGATCACCACACCAGCTGATCCAATGGTGATGCGGGCGCAGATTACAGGCCGAAATAGACCCATTCTAAAGTGTGCTTTGTCATGTAAAGGGAGAAAGAGATGTCTTTCAGGACTATTAGATACAGGAGCTGACATCACGATAATTTCCCGCTCTGACTGGCTAAAAGAATAGCCCCTGGTTCCAGCGACTGGGGCAATTTCAGCCATTGGGAGAGCCACTACCAGCTTCTGGAGTCAGGACACCTTCTGCATGGAAAGTCCTGAGGGCACAGTTGCTACAGAAAGATCATTTGTCACCCAGGCACCAATAACACTTTGGGGAAGAGACCTCTTGTCCCAGTGGGGGACAATGCTAGAGATCCTATCAACATCTCCAGGATTTCTAAATGTGGTCACTGAGCAGCATGCCACCCTTCAGTTAACCTGGAAGACCAATGACTCCATATGGGAGGATCAGTGGCCCCTCCGAGGCAGAAAGTTAAAGGCCCTGCAGTCCCTCATGCAGGAGCAGCTGTCTGTGGGCCACATTGCACCATCTACTAGACCCTGGAATGTGCCTGTCTTTGTCCTACTTAAGTCTGGCAAGGACAAGAGGTGGCTCCTGCAGGACCTCAGGAAAATCAATGAGGTCATTGAGGACATGGGTCCCCTCCAGTCTGGCCTGCCCTCAGCTTCCATGATACCCTGAGATAGCAGAGAGTTGCTGCTGATCTAAATGACTGCTTTTTTGACTTCTCCTTGCACCACAATGACACCTGCCTTCTTCGCCTTTTCCGTCCCTAAATCGACAAGCACCTTTACAGAGGTACCAGTGGGCCGTATTGCCTCAAGGAATGAAGCAGAGCCCAACTATTTGTCAATGTCTTGGAGCCCATTTCCCTTATCCATCTGGAAAAGACATCCTAATGCTATCATTTTTCATTACATGGACCATATATTAGTTTGTGCAGAAGCTCAAATAATTTTGGATGTTGTGGTACAAGACGTCATCACTGCAGTACAGGAGAAAGGTTTTGAGATTGCAGCAGATAAATTCCAAAAGAAAGCCCCCTGGAAGTACCTTGACCTAAAGAGCACAGAGAAAACCATCACACCCCAAAAACTGCAAATCAAGGACAACCCACAGACTCTGCGAGAACTCCACAGGTTCTGTGGAAGCATCAGTTGGGGATGTTCACTGCTGGAAATCACCACAGAAGATCTCGCGCCACTGATCCTGCTCCTTAAAGGCAGTGAAGGACTTGATTCCCCACGATCTCTGACACCAGAGGCCGAAGCAGCTGTACAAAAGGTACCCCAGCTGATTCAAACTAAACAGGCACACAGATACCACCCTAATTTTGCTTTCTCCCTGGCAATCCTTGGCCTAAGTCCAAAATTCCATGCATGATTGTTTCAGTGGGACTCAACTCTCTCAGATGCCCTGATAATAATTCAATGCATTTTCAGAGCACACCAACCTACCAAAACGATTACAACCCTGCCAAAAATTATTGCACAGCTAATTAGGAAAGCTAGAGAGCGTCAGTGCTCCCTTGCAGGAACAGATCTTGTGAATATATACTTACTTCTCACTCAAGAGCGCCTCAATTGCCTACTTCAAACATCTGAACCACTGCAATATGCCTTAGATAGTTTTTACACAGGCTAGGATCAGCAATCAATTCTACCATCAAAACATTCCTGTGCTGCTCAGGATGTTTAAATTACCTGAGACCTGGCAAGATCCATTGTAGCCACCTGCCCAAATTGTCAGGAACATGCCCTTGCTTCTGTCAGAGCTGGAGTCAATCCAAGAGGACGAGAGAGTCTCCACATCTGGCCATCAGACATCACACACTAAGCCCCTTTTCGCAGACTAAAATACATCCGTGTCTCAATTGACGCCTTTTCCAGTGCGATTTTCGCCCCTGCCCATGTGGGTGAAAAATCAAAAGATGCTATAAGATGCTATAAAACATTACTTTTTAATTTTTTCCACCTTAGCAGGTCCACAGGAATTTAAAACTGAAAAAGCTCCTGCTTATACCTCGCACTGATTCCAACAAGTTTCTGACCACTGGGGAATAAAACATGTCACAGGCATACCACACTCCACCACAGGACAGTCCATAGTCGAGAGGGCCCACTGTTCCATCAAAAGGATCCTTGATCAACAGAGAGGGGGAGTCCAGATATTATCTCCCTTTGAGAGAGTGGCCAAGGCCCTTTATGTGTTTACATTTTTGAAAAACTCATTTATGGAGAAAACTCTCCAAGTCATCAGGCATTTTACTAATTCAACTGCAGCCCAATTAAAAGAAAAGCCACCTGTGTTGATCAAAGAATCTGAATCTAAACAAAATACGGGCCCTTTCCCATTAATTACTTGGGGAAGAGAATACACTTTTGTCTCTCCAGCAGCAGACCCAAGATGGATCCCAGTAAAATCATAAAACCATTTCTGGGAACGGTGAGGCAAACACCAGAGCCACCATCAGATGAACAGAATGAAAGCCTAAGAGAGACAGCAGCAGCCTGGAAAAGAAGAAGGAGAAGGACAGACAAAGATCTCTTAAGCAGCCTTGACCATCCATCAAGACCAAGATAGCTCAGACACCACTAACCACGATATATGACTTAACATTTGTAAAAACTATGTTTTAGTATTGATATATGATCCTTCTAATAAGCTGTGTTCATACCCTTGGCATCCAGAAAAGAAAGTTTAGTGGGACCAGAACTTACATTTCACCTTCTACTCTCTTTATCTGTTTACTCTTAGGCCACCCAAGCCTCCAGATACTAAGTTAGCTCAACTCAGAGGATGCTGCCGATTGTTGCCGCTGCAGCAGGAATCTGGATGTTCCTCACTGAGTCGCATGCCTTCAGCTGGGTGCATCCACAGTCAAGCCACAATTTCTTGTCCATGGCCATGACTGTCAGGCATTTGAAGGCATGTGTTTTTTCAACCTTCTGTCACATAGTGAGTCAGTATACCAGAGCATCCAGCTGCTAAAAGATCGAGGAAACAAGATCCAGACAGAAGGCAACAGCGACTGGTTCAATGGACTTTTCAAACACTGGGGGATGAAAGATTGGCTTTCATCTTTAGTTAAGACTGTTTTTTGGACTTTGTTTATTGCATTCATTGTGTTGGTTATTGTATCCATTTTTGCTAAATGCCTGCAAAAGTCAATGGCAGAAGCCTTCTTTATAGACAACAAAAAGGAGAAGTGGTGCAGGCCCAGGGGCCTACCATTGGAACTGTAAAACCTCAGGACAAAGTGACCAAGGTAAAAGAAAGACACAGCTCTGAATGCAGTGGTCTCACTCGTAGGCATTTGCAGGCTCATGGTGATGCACCAACTTTTGTTGGGTTCACCCAGTTCAACTGCTGTATTTTCCTTATATGTACTCCCTCTAGAATGTTCCCCACTCACTTCTCCTCTATTGGTCTGGGTTTAGTGTAATGCTCCACTGCTGTTCCCCCCCATATAAAACCCTGTGTCCCCAGCCCCGTTTTGTCTCCCTCCCTGGACCCTCTTCATTGCAATCCACAGTGTTTGGAGTTCCACACAAAGATCCCTCTATCCCCTCGTTCATGAGCAGTTTAAGCAAGCGTTCTACCAGCTCTGGAAGTGCAGATGGCTCACAGAGGCTGGCTGTAGGCAGGCCGCAACACAGGAACTGAGTGCACCAGGGAACCTGGCCTCTAATAAAAGGCATGAATCCCACAGCCAACCCAAACCAATGCCTTCCATGTCTCTACTTTTCCCTCCTATTCTCATCTCTCATGCCACTTTCCTCATTTTCTCTGACTGGGAGCTTGGCTTCTCTCTCTCCTGTCTGCAGGTTCAGCCACAAGTGTGACCCTGCAGGAACAGCCTGACCCACAGGGAAGTGGGAGAGGACACTACGCCAGGAACTGTAGTGACAGGACAAGGAGGAATGGGATCAAACTGCAAGAGGTGGAAGAGATTTGATCATGTGAAGAAGTTCTTTACTCTCAGGATGCTTGTCCCTGACACAGGGACCAGGGCAGAGAGGCTGTGGATGCCCCATCCCCAGGAACATCCAAGGCCAGGTGGGACAGGGGCCACAGAAACCTGGTGTGCTGGGAGGTTGCTCAGCTTAGAAGCAGATGATCTTTAGGGTCCCTTCCAAGCCAAAGCATTCAAGGATTTGATCATTCTGCCATCCCCATCTCCCACTGTGCAGTGGCCCTGAAATTTCAGTGACATCACAGCTCCCAGAGGGTTCCAGGTGGAACGCCCAGGACCTGGAAACGAGCAGAGCAGACACTTCACCGGCTGCCAAGGGTCAGTTGCTGCTCGCTCTGTGCTCTGCCCCTCAGTGCTGAGCTGTTGCTGCTGCCTGGGCTTTTCCTGCCGCCTGCTCTGGAGTGCCAATCCCGGCAGGATGTGCTCTGCTGTGCCCGTGGAGGTACAGTGCCATTCCAGGCAGGGGGCACCTGGCTTGGGCAGGCTGCAGCCATGTGGGAATGGATGGTGTGGGACAGGAGCCCACTGGGAGATTGTGCTGCCCCTTGCAGACTATAAGAGACAGTGTGGCGGAAGTGGACATGGAGCTTGAGAGGGAGGAGATGATGGAGGTGGATGAGGAAGACCCTGTTGAGGACATGGAAGTAGAGGAGGAGGACAACATTGAGGAGATGGATGTGGATGAGGAGGATAACACTGAAGAGATGGATGTCGACGATAAGGATGAGGAGGAGTCCATGGTCCTTGGATGAAGACGGAGCCCCACAAGTAAGACAGGCAGATGCTTCCCACGCCCTGCCCACACACACACTGGGTCCCCTGATGCCAGGCTGGGGCTGGGCTGGATGGCCCAGCTCAGGGACACGGTGCCCGCAGGGGGCCTGGATTGTGGTGGCACAAGCACCAGCCCTGGCCTGCCCTGCGCTTGCCTGGGGCCCCGCCAGCCCTGCCAGCCCCGACCCAGCCCCTGGGGCCCAGCTCCCAGCCCTGCTGGGCCCAGTGCTGGCAGCTGAGTCCAGCTCTGCTGCTTCCTTTCTTCCAGGACTGATGCAGATGATGGCACAGATGCCACGCCTTTGTAAATATGTTTGAAAGATTAGAAGATTCCTGTAAATATGTTCGCACGTTAGAAGATTTCTGTAAATATGTTCAGTACGTTAGAAGATTTCTGTAAATACGTTTTGAAGATTGTTCGTCCATCGGATCCCATGTAAATATGTTCTGTACGTTTTTGTTGTTGTTGTAAGGATTGTTATATTGAAACATGCTCTGTCAATCCTAGCTTTTGACCACCTTCGGCAAATAAATACTGTTTCTTTTTAAAACCTGACTTCTCTTGGCCATTCCTTTGGGCACAGGCAGCGTTTGCACACTTGTGGGTTCCACTTGTTCCACATTCCCTTGGCTGGAGGTCCCTGGGGGTGCTGGCACGGCCACCCCGGGACTGGGGGTCCCTGTGCACAGGGGCTCCCACTGACACCACTCCTGGCACCGGGCACTGCTGCTCTTCCTGGCCTGGGGCACAGCGCTGTCCCCAAGAGCTCAGCGGTCACCAGCTCTCACACAGGGGGCTCTCACAGCACTGGCCCCTGCAGCCATGCCACCAAAGCAGGCAGCAAACCCTCAGCCACCCTTCCTGCTGCAGCCACAGGGACTCCTGGGCCCAGAGCCGGCATCAGGCCACAGGCATGCAAAATCCACCTGCATGCTCTGAAGGCCACCATAGCCTTGGCAACTGGGGCACCTGGATCTGGGCTGCTGCAGGGGCTGATCTTTAAGGCTTGCAGCCTCCAAAGGCTCCAACCTCTGCTTCCCAGCCTGCTCTGCACTGCCCTGAGCCTGCATTGTTCCAGAGACAAAAGCCAAGCCAGGGTATCCTCACCCTGCCCGCATTCCTGCTGCTGGCAGCGGCCACTGGCCCCTGGGCCCCACTCGGGTGACAGCTGCAGGGACAGGGCAGCCTGTGCCGGGCAGGGGACACAGGGCTTTGGGCCCTGGGGCTGCTGCTGCTGCTGCTGCTACTGGGGGCCATGGGCCCAACAGGGCCCCGAGCTCAGCCCCTGCCCGGGCAGCTGCCCCCAAAGCCCCACACTCCCTGAGCATCCCCATCACAGCTGCCAGGGGGAAATCCCACGGGCTTCAGGAACGAAATTCCCCACAGTGACTGAACCAAGGGGTCCAAGGGGAAAGTCAGCACCAGCTGATGTTTACAGCACCTTTACAAAGCAAGACAGGTAAGATCTCCAGGGCGTCTGGCAGTGCCTGCTCTGCAGGTGAGGTTGTGGGGCTGCTCCCACTGGGACACAGCACCAGGCTCAGGCCAGCCCTCAGCCCCTCACAGCTGATCCCAAGGAGCAGGCTCAGAAAGCAGTTTCAGACCACTTGCTGCAGACATTTCAAAGGACTCAATGTCATTCAAAGAAGCCACCTTGCACATTTAGTTTTGGTGTCATGGCATGAGAAGCCATGAAGGTGCTTCTGAATGTGCACTCAGGGCACTTCCACTGCCATCCCAAAGGGAACACAAACGACAGGCCTCTGCTTTCAGCACTGCTGAGCTCCTCATCCAGTAATGAAGTCTCAGGAAGAGGCAGGAATTGTATGCACCAGGGAAAACTGGCCTCTAATAAAAGGCATGAATCTTGCAGCCCACCAAAACTAAAGCCTTGCAAGTCTCTACTTTTTCCTTCTTCTGTCATCTCTCATGCCAATTTCACCATTTTCTCTGACTGGGAGCTTGGCTTCTCTCTCTTCTGTCTGCAGGTTCAGCCACATCTGTGACCCTCCAGGAACAGCCCAGCCTCCCCACAGGGAAGTGGGAGAGGACTCTTTCTCAGGAACTGTAGTGACAGGACAAGGGGGAATGGGTGCAAACTGCAAGAGGTGGAAGAGATTTGATGATGGGAAGAAGTTCTTTACTCTCAGGGTGCTTGTCCCTGACACAGGGACCAGTGAAGAGAGGCTGTGGATGCCCCATCCCCAGGAACATCCAAGGCCAGGTGGGACAGGGGCCACAGCAACCTGGTGTGCTGGAAGGTTGCTCAGCTTGGAAGCAGATGATCTTTAGGGTCCCTTCCAAGCCAAAGCATTCAAGGATTTGATCATTCTGCCATCCCCATCTCCCACTGCGCAGCGGCCCTGAAATTTCAGTGACATCACAGCTCCCAAAGGGTTCCAGGTGGAACGTCCAGGACCTGGAAACGAGCAGAGCAGACACTTCACCGGCTGCCAAGGGTCAGTTCCCGCTCGCTCTGCGCTCTGCCCCTCAGTGCTGAGCTGTTGCTGCTGCCTGGGCTTTTCCTGCCACCTGCCCTGGAGCGCCAATCCCAGCAGGATGTGCACTGCTGTGTCTGTGGAGGTACAGTGCCATTCCAGGCAGGGGGGCACCCGGCTTGGGCAGGCTGCAGCCATGTGGGAATGGATGGTGTGGGACAGGAGCCCACTAGGAGATTGTGCTGCCCCTTGCAGACTATAAGAGACAGTGTGGAGGAGATGGAAGTGGACATGGCACTGGAGAGGGAGGAGATGATGGAGGTGGACGAGGAAGATCCTGTTGAGGACATGGAAGTAGAGGAGGAGGACAACATTGAGGAGATGGATGTGGATGAGGAGGATAACACTGAAGAGATGGATGTCGACGAGAAGGACGAGGAGGAGCCCATGGTCCTTGGATGAAGATGGAGCCCCACAAGTAAGACAGGCAGATGCTTCCCACGCCCTGCCCACACACACACTGGGTCCCCTGACGCCAGGCTGGGGCTGGGCTGGATGGCCCCACTCAGGGACACGGTGCCCGCAGGGGGCCTGGACTGTGGTGGCACAAGCACCAGCCCTGGCCTGCCCTGTGCTTGCCTGGGGCCACGCCAGCCCTGCCAGCCCCGACCCAGCCCCTGGGGCCCAGCTCCCAGCCCTGCTGGGCCCAGTGCTGGCAGCTGAGTCCAGCTCTGCTGCTTCCTTTCTTCCAGGACTGATGCAGATGATGGCACAGATGCCACGCCTTTGTAAATATGTTCGAAAGCTTAGAAGGTTCCTGTAAATATGTTTGCACGTTAGAAGATTTCTGTAAATATGTTCAGTACGTTAGAAGATTTCTGTAAATACGTTTTGAAGATTGTTCGTCCATCGGATCCCATGTAAATATGTTCTGTACATTGTTGTTGTTATAAGGATTGTTATAATGAAACATGTTCTGTAAATCCTAGCTTTTGCCGATCTTCGGGAAATAAATATTGGGTTTTTTTAAAACCTGACTTCTCTTTGCCATTCCTTTGGGCACAGGCAGCGTTTGCACACTAGTGGGTTCCACTTGCTCTGGGTTCCTGGCTCTGGAGGTCCCTGGGGGTGCTGGCACGGCCACCCCGGGGCTGGGGGTCCCTGTGCACAGGGGCTCCCACTGACACCACTCCTGGCACTGGCACTGCTGCTCTTCCTGGCCTGGGGCACAGCACTGTCCCCAAGAGCTCAGCTGTCACCAGCTCTCACACAGGGGGCTCTCACAGCACTGGCCCCTGCAGCCATGCCACCAAAGCAGGCAGCAAACCCTCAGCCACCCTTCCTGCTGGAGCCACAGGGACTCCTGGGCCCAGAGCCAGCATCAGGCCACAGGCATGCAAAATCCACCTGCTCGCTCTGAAGGCCACCACAGCCTTGGCAACTGGGGCACCTGGGTCTGGGCTGCTGCAGGGGCTGATCTTTAAGGCTTGCAGCCTCCAAAGGCTCCGGCCTCTGCTTCCCAGCCTGCTCTGCACTGCCCTGAGCCCGCATTGTTCCAGAGACAAAAGCCAAGCCAGGGCATCCTCACCCTGCCCACATTCCTGCTGCTGGCAGCGGCCACTGGCCCCTGGGCCCCACTCAGGTGACAGCTGCAGGGACAGGGCAGCCTGTGCCGGGCAGGGGGCACGGGGCTTTAGCCCCTGGGGCTGCTGCTGCTGCTGCTGCTGCTGCTGGGGGCCATGGGCCCAACAGGGCCCCGAGCTCAGCCCCTGCCCGGGCAGCTGCCCCCAAAGCCCCACACTCCCTGAGCATCCCCATCACAGCTGCCAGGGGGAAATCCCACGGGCTTCAGGAACGAAATTCCCCACAGTGACTGAACCAAGGGGTCCAAGGGGAAAGTCAGCACCAGCTGATGTTTACAGCACCTTTACAAAGGTGGGTGCAGGGCAGGTGAGATCTCCAGGGCGTCTGGCAGTGCCTGCTGTGCAGGTGAGGCTGTGGGGCTGCTCCCACTGGGACACAGCACCAGGCTCAGGCCAGCCCTCAGCCCCTCACAGCTGATCCCAAGGAGCAGGCTCAGAAAGCAGTTTCAGACCACTTGCTGCAGATATTTCAAAGGACTCAATGTCATTCAAAGAAGCCACCTTGCACATTTAGTTTTGGTGTCATGGCATGAGAAGCCATGAAGGTGCTTCTGAATGTGCACTCAGGGCACTTCCACTGCCATCCCAAAGGGAACACAAAGGACAGGCCTCTACTTTCAGCACTGCTGAGCTCCTCACCCAGCAATGAAGTCTCAGGAAGAGGCAGGAATTGTGTGCACCAGGAAACCTGGTCTCTAATAAAAGGCATGAATCTCGCAGCCAACCCAAACAAATGCTTTGCTAGTCTTTTTTTTTTTCTTTCTTATCTCATCTCTCATGCCACTTTCCCCAATTTTCTCTGACTGGGAGCTTGGCTTCTCTCTCTCCATCTGCAGGTTCAACTCTGACTCTGGCATATTTTCGGGCTGAACATTTTTTATATTGCATCGTTATATAACTTACACAACAATTATTAAACCTAAATTGTTCTATTGTATACATTGATGTCATCCCAGCATGGATTTCTTAGGACCCTCCTCAAACCTCTAACATAGTTTCACATGATTCTTTAAACAATAATCATATCTAATCACATCTAACAATTGTATCATTCATCATATACTGACTACGCAGGTGCAGTTTCACATGATCTAGCAAATACAAGGCCTAACATTTCCCAGGGCCTACCTTTAACATTTTCCCAGGGTCTTCTAGTCCTAACTTTCTTTCTAGGTCCCCAAATTTTCTGTGATTTTAAAATCTTTTACTATCAGAACATATGGTCCATTATGACACTACAGAACCAAGGAGATTCCTGTTGGCAGTACAGAACCTCATGGAACCAAGGGGCCATTCTGGACTGCAGGGCCACGGAACCAAGGAGTCCGTTGTGACACTACAGAACCTCATGGAATCAAGGTGTCCATGTCACTCTACTGAACCTCATGGAACAAAGGGTCCATTGTGACACTGTGGAGCCAAGGACACGGCTGTTGGCAGTACGAAAACTCATGGAGTCAAAAGTCCATTGTGACATTCTGGGGCCTCATGGAACCATGGAGACCATTATGACACTTCAGGACCCACTGGAACCAAGGGGCCATTGCAGGGCCTTGTTTAACCAAGGGCTCATTGTAGCACGGCAGGGCCTCATGGAATCAAGGGGATCGTAGTGGGGCTCCATGAGACCATGGGGACATTCTGACTATGGGGAACCAAGGAGACCATTGTGACACTACAGGGCGTCATGGCACCAAGAACTCGTGACAGTGAGGAGCCCAATGGAGTCAAGAGGCCATTCCATACTTCAGGGCTTCATGGAGCCAAAAAGCCCTTGTGACACTGTGGTCCATCATGGAATCCTGGAGACCATTCTGGCACATTGAGGTCTCGTTGAATCAAGGGGTTCTGCAGGGCCTTGTGGAACCAAGGAGCTCTTTATGACACTGCAGGGACTTGTGGAAGCAATGAGACCATTCTGACACCCTGAGTCCTCATGGCACCAAGGGGCCAGTGTGACACTATGGCTCCTCATGGCACCAAGGGTCCATTGTGGTTCTGGGGAGCCCAGTAGAACCAAAGGGCCATTGTCAGACACTGCAAGGCCTCATGGAAGCAAGAGGCAATTGTGCCACAGCCAGGCCTTGTGGAACCAAGGGTCCATTGTGATCCTGGTGAGACCAATAGAACCAAGGGGCCATTGTGCCATTGTGAAGTTCCATGGAACCAAGGAAACCATTTTGGCACTGCAAGGCCTCATGGAAGCAAGGGGCCATTGTGCCACTGCAGACCCAAGGAGACCATTGTGGTATTGCTGGGCCTTATGGAAACTAAGATCTCTTGTGATACTATGGGGCCTCATGGTTCCAAGGGGCAGTTGTGATTCTGCAGGGCCCCAGGGATCCAAGAACATGGAAAAGTTGTTGTTGGCTTGGCCTGACTGGTCCTGCTGACCTTGGCATGGTGAGGGTTGCTTCTCTGCGGGCCCTGAAGCCCTGGAGTTCTGTGCTTTCCGTCCTGTGCAAAAGCACTCTCCTCCTCTAGGGGTTCATGGCTGAAACTGGAATTTTACCTCCATATTTGATTAAATCCAAAGATTGTCCCATATGAAACCTGCCAGAACAGAAAGCTCTGGATGGCCTTGGCATCCTGGGGGCCACCTCTCATCTGCCTTCAAAATACAGAAAAATCATCTTTCAAGTGCAGGTGTCCATAGCCAAAATTGGCAATCCGCCCCTAAAATTCCTTATATCTAAAGACAGCTCCCAGACAAATGCTGCCAGAACTGTCCAGGTTCCCTTGGCTTCCTGAGGGCCAGCTCTTATCTGCCTGTGAAACACTGGGGCTCTGTACTTTCCTTCCTATGGAAAAGAACTGTCCTTCTTTTCCAGGTGCCTATGGAAAAAACTAGGATTTGGCCTCCCAAATTCCATCTATCCAAGGATTGCTCCCAGACAAAAGCTGCCAAGACAAAGAGGTCTGGCTGGCCTTGGCCTCCTTGGGGCTGCCTCTAATCAGCCTTTGAAACACTGGGGCTCTGCCCTTTCCTTCCCGTGGAGAAGAACTGTCATTCTGGTGCAGGCACTCATGGCTGAAATGGAATTCCACCTCCAAAACTCCACAAATATCCAAGGGTTGCTTTCAGACAAAAGCTGCAAGGACAGACAGGTCTGGCTGGCCTTGGCCTCTGGTGACTGCCTCTGACCTGCCTTCAAAACCCTTGGGCTCTGTGGTTTCCTTCCTGTAGAATGGAACCATCCTTCTTGTCTAGGCACCCATGGCCTCAAGCACATGAGCGCTGTACAGGGACAGAGGAGCTCTGTGCTCAGTGGGGTGGAGACCAAGGACAGCAGAGGAGAGCCCTGGGAGGGATTGAAGGGTGGTTTCAGAGAAGGTGGATGCTTTTGACATGATAGAGAACAGCCTGAAAAAGGAAAACATCAATGCCAAGGGCAGCTGGGGAGTCCCAGACTGGGAACAAAGAGAAAGGAATTTTGCTCCCTGGGAAGGGCTGTGGTGCAGCACCTTCCCCCAGAAGGAGTCTGGTCCAGCCCAAGGCTTTGTGTGGGCAGGCAGAGGCAGGCAGGATGTCGCAGACATTCTTTGTGAAAAATCCTTTCTGTAGGATTTTTCCTTCTAGAGTTGAGAAGCTCAGTAACAAATGTAAACAATATTATCTGCTGCTGTAGAATGCAACAGGTCCACCTGTGGCTGGTCCCCTGTAGATGTTTGGATTTACTGACCACTCACGGTGGAGCTGCTGTCGCTCTCTGCCGAGACACAGACCTTTGTTATTCATTCTTTCTATCTCTATTCTTAGCTTAGCCAGCTTCTGAAGAAGCTCTTTTCTATCTCTATGTAGTATAGTTATAATGTTATAATAATATCATAATATAATAAATCAAGTCTTCTGATCATGGAATCAAGATCCTGTCTCTTCCATCCTCCTAAAAACCCCTGTGACCACCGACAACAACTGGTGACCTCGACTGAAAAGGACACTCATCACACAAGTGGATTCTAGCCAGGAGCTGAAGAACTGAAGATCCTGATTTGGACAGAGTTCACAGCCAAGGCTGACCACAGAGAGAACCTGAAAAGCCTCGAGGAAGATGTATGGAAACCCTAGCAGCACTGTGCAGCTGGCCAGAGAGTGTTGGACACTGTCTCAAGGTACTGTTAGCTTTTCACCTCCTGAGGATGAGGCCATTCGTAGTTTGTGGCTACTGCTCTGGAGATTTTCTCCCCCAGAGGCTGAGGTTCCATTCTCCGCTTCAGAGGAGAAACTTATTGCCCTCTGGCAAAAATGGGGTGAAGAGGATGGAATTCTTGGAATTTTCTTGTCCCAGAGACATTTATATGATTTCTTTTGATGGGCAAAGCTTTTTGGTTTTTTTACAAACTTGTTATTTGCCCTGGACGTCTTCGTGTGGGAGTGCATGGACTCCATTTTCCAATTCGCTTTGGATCGAGGTTTGGAATATCCTCGGATTTATTTAACATTTAAAGCTCTTTTCCCTGTTTTGGAACGGAGAGCAGCTGTTTTTCCCTGGGTTGCTAAGTGCAACGGCCCCGCTCCGTTTCCCCCAACTCCCGCGGGAGGAGACCCTTTGGAGGGGGACGAACTGCTACTTCTGAGCCCCCCTGAACCCAAGCAGGAGGGCCAAATTTTGGCCGGATGCGAGGAAGATTTTTTTCTCTGCGTTTTCGGAGCATGCTCAGACAGACTCGTCTTTTCACCCTTCTTCCATCTCTCCGGGGGATGAAGAGATGGGGGCGGCATCGGCCTTCGAGCTCCCGCCTCCTGGACCCGCCCCGCGGCCGCCTGCCCGGGCGGCCCCGCCCGCAGCTCTGCCGGCTTCCCCGCCTCCGCCTGTGTTGCTAGACGACAGCAATCTGCTGCTTTTGGAAGCTGCACCGGTACTTCCACCACCTCCCTCGGAGGCAGACTGCGCACCTCTGCTGCCACTCCCAGAGCCGAGCGACCCAACAGCGGCGTGTTCCCGCTCATCCCCGCTGCCCCCACCGGCCGCCCCAGCTGCCCTGGAACTGGCGGTTTGTTCGAATTCAGACCGTCCCGGGCCGTCTGCGGCAGCGGCGCCAGCAGCCGGCCTCTCCTTCAGGGGAGGAGGCGTGGCCTGGCAACTGGGGGCGGGGGCAGCCCGGCTGCCTGTTTTCAAAGTCAGCATTCTCGGCGGGTTGGGGGGTGTTTTTTCAGGGGTCGCCCATTGCAGATTGCTGTCTCTGCCGCCCCTCGTGAGCTCCAGCGGCGAGGGAACAGTGTGTTCCGAACAGCCTGCCTATGCTCCCCAGCCCGGAGGGGGTGGGGGTGATGCTTGGAGGCAGATGGGAGCAGCACCTTCTGCATTTGTATTGCAGAGGCAGAGGGCACAGCCAGAAGCGACCATCCCTCATTTGCTGTGGGGAACAAACATTCCTATAGCCGAGATGAGCATTCTTGGGAGAGCTTCTGTCCCCTCACTGCCAGCATGGCTCGGTGATTTTAGGGGGAGGAAGTGTTTGGTCACCCATTCTGCTATTCCATTGGCAGTGTGGTGCCAGGTTGTGGGAATGCTGACCCTGCCTTGGGGCCTGGGCCTGGGCTGTTTAGCTTGGCACCGTGGCCCAGGTCCACCTCCCGGCCTCCTGTTGGTTTTGGGGGTGTTGCTCCCCCCTTCTGGTCCTGGGCCACCTTTCTGTGGGCCAGGTCTGGGGTTCCTGATCCTTCCACATTGGCCAGGGCCCCCCAGGGCCTTTCTCTGGCCGCTGCTGCTGCTGCTCTTTCTGAAAAACAAAAAAAAAAAAAAAAAAAAAAAAACAAAAAAAAAAAACAAAAAAAAAAAAAACAAAAAAAAAACATTAAATATAAAGGGTTGAAACAGCTGGCAGCAGCTCAAAAGGATTGAAGGGCCAAAAATCAGCCTTAGCCCAAGTTAAGGGCTGTGGCAGGACACTCTAGTAGTTGCCTAAATTGTTTGATATTGTTTGATGACTATTGATGGACTTTTCTGCAAGAATCTTGTTTCAGGACCAAAAAAGGACTCCCAGATATGTCAAAGAGGAACATCTTCACTCCATGGACTTCTCCTGAAACTTAGCTGCTTGGACTTGAATTGTCTTTGCATTGGTTTTTGCATTTTCTTCTATTGTAAGATTCTTTTAGTGATATGATAGAATTGTATATTCTACAGGTGAAAAAATTCCCTGTGCATTCCACACCAGCATTTTTTCTTTTTAATTTAACTAAATAAAGAAAGGTGAGATGTCGCAGACATTCTTTGTGAAAAATCCTTTCTGTACGATTTTTCCATCTAGAGCTGAGAAGCTCAGTAACAAATGTAAACAATTATTATCTGCTGCTGTGGAATGCAACAGGTCCACCCATGGCTGGTCCCCTGTAAATGTTTGGATCCATTGACCACTCACGGTGAAGCTGCTATCGCTCTCTGCCGAGACACAGACTTTTGTTATTCATTCTTTCTATCTTTTTCTTAGCTTGGCCAGCTTCTGAAGAAGCCTTTATCCTTTCTATCTCTATGTAGTATAGTTAAAATGTTATATATATATCATAATATAATAAATCAAGCCTTCTGATAATGGAATCAAGATCCTGTCTCTTCCATCCTCTACAAAACCCCTGTGACCACCGTCAACACGTGACCTCTTGTCCTGTCACTGTTCCCTGGGAGAAGAGCCCGACCTCCCCTGGCTGCACCCTCCTGTCAGGGAGTTGCAGAGAGTGATGAGGTCTCCCCTGAGCCTCCTCTTCTCCAGGATAAACAACCCCAGCTCCCTCAGCCACTCTGAACAGGACTTCTGTTCCAGACATCTCCCCAGCCTTGTTGCCCTTCTCTGGACACGCTCCAGCCCCTCCATGGCCTTCCTAAATTGGGGGCCCAGAACTGGACACAGCACTCCAGGTGTGGCCTCACCAGTGCTGAGTGCAGGGGAAGAATCACTGCCCTGCTCCTGCTGGTCACACCATTCCTGATCCAGGCCAGGAGCCATTGGCCTTCTTGCCCACCTGGCTCAGCAGGTCCCCAGCTGCTTCCCTCGGGGTTACAGGGGGGCTGTTCTGCTCCCTGTGCCCATCCACCAGCTCAGGAGAACACTTGTCCTGAGGACAACCTGTCCTAATGTTGAAAACTGGGGCAAACAAGATCTTAAGCATCTCAGCTTTTTTAATCCATAGTTACTGTATTCCTCACTTCATGCAATAAAGAGTAGGTGTTCTACTTATCTCTCTTTTTGCTTTTAGGTTTTTTTTTTAAAAAAATTTCTATTATTTTTCCAGAAGTGACCAGGTTAAGCTCTAAGTGACCTTTCAGCACTCTACTTTTCCTTCTGCACAACCTAACAACATCCTTAAACACTTCCTGAAATGCCTAATTTCTTTCCAATGGTGACACACTTTCTTTTTTCCTGCATTCCCACAAAAGCTCCATGGCCAGCCAGGACAGTAATTTCCCTCTGTGGTTCAGCTTTGGCACAGAGGGACAGGCTGCTCCTTCCCCCTTAAGATTCCTTTCCTGAGGTCTCCATCCTTCCTGGAAACCTTTGTTTTTAAGTGTATTTCCCTTAAAAAATCAGTACCTGATTCAGTACTCTCCAAATCTGCATCCTGAACAGGCCAAGGTCTGCCCTACGTAATTCCTGTGATGAAGTTTTGTTGATGCCCCTCCTTCTTTCACAGAATATTGGAAACTCCATTATTTCATTGTCACTGTACCTCAGGCAGCCTCCAACCAGCACATCTCCCACCAGCCCTTCTCTGTTCATCACCAGCAGGAGACAGAGCTTTCCTTGGGAGTGGGAGTGATACCAAAAATTCAGCAAAATATTAAAACTCCATATCCCCAATGTAGCATTAAGAAGCAGCATTCTTTATTTGGCCAGATGCACAGGGGGAGAGCTCCTCCCAAAGCCATGCATGCTGAGTGCAGGAAAGTTTCTGTTTATATTCTGTATTTTGCACACATATTCATTGATTGTCCTGGACTAAACACATGTATGATAATCATTTTCCCAAAATCATTCACATATTTCCCCTCCCCTTTACCCATGCATTCTCCAGTCCTGGGGGTCTCTCTGGTGGTCCCTGGTGCTCATGGACCCCAATGCTCCAGTGGGCCTGGCCGGGCTGGCAGGACACTGAGGCTGGTGAATTTCATTTCCCCTTCTCACACAATGGGCATTGTGTGGTTTCCATAGGCCTGGGGTTTTGGAGGACCAGCACTGTGTGTGCTCACCTGGTGTAGACAATTTATCATCTGGTGACATGAGGTCCCAGAGTGGACTAATACATCACAGAGTGGGTTATGTGAGGTCACTGAGCAGCTATGGCATCATAGGCTGTCTATGTGACATCACAGGGCAGAGGACTGACATCACAGAGCAGACTATGACATCAGAGAGATGGCTGCGACATCAGAGACCAGCTGTGTGACATTAGATAATGGGTTGTGACATCATAGAGCAGGCTGTGACATCACAGAGGGGATGGCTGTGTGACATCACAGGAGAGCTGTATGACTTTGCAGAGTGGGTTGTGGCATCAAAGACCAGCTTAACAATATCAGAGAATAAACTATGACATCACACAGCAGGCTGTGACATCACAGGAGGGCTGTGTGACATTGCTGGGTTGGTCACTCTGCCCCAGCCCCCCCTCACAGTTTCCCCCAGAAGTCCAAAGCTGTTCATGCCCAGCAGGGTCCCCTGCCCCCTGGTAGCCCCCTGGTCCACCTGGAGCTGCAGCCTCCACCAAAGGATGTTCCACAAGAGCAACTCCAGGTGCCTGACACAGGGACAAGGGGCTGGGCTGTGTGACCAGCACATCAAGGACGTGGATTATCCAGGCCACTGTGGCCTGGTTTGGGTTCCCCAGGGCAGGAAAGATGTCTGGCAGCTGGAGCAGGGCCTGGGAAGGGCCTCCAAGGTGGGGCTGGAGCCCTTGGGCTGTGAGCAGAGGCTGAGGGAGCTGGGCTTGTCCAGCCCGGAGCAGGGAAGGCTGAGGGGCTCCTCATCCCAGCCTGGCAGTGCCAGCCAGGAGGGGATGGAGAACACAGAGCCAAGCTCTTCACAGGGGGGCTTGGGGGGAGACAAAAGACAATGGGTGGAAGGGGAAAGTGGGGAGATCAGCCAGGACAGGAGGACTTGAAATGAGTCAGGCTGGTTTCAGCATTTCCTCAACACCAAAAGCAGCCTGACCCCATTCTCCATCCACCACTGATGGCTTAAAAAAATGGCAATTGTTCAGGTAGTTTTATCCCCAGTCAAGAATGGGCATCCTGATATAAGAATTTAAGTGTGTTTATATCTATCACAGAACCATATTTTTCTAAAATTAATTTTAGTATGGAAATCACTTGTCGATGGTGGACATGTCAGAGGCTGCTGAGACATTGCACATGGCTCAGGGAAGAGCGTGATTGTTATTGAATTGTGTCCTGTTCAACCATGGTCTGTTGGCCATGAAGAGAAACTTCCTGTGCCTCTGAGTCCCACCAGTTCCTGACCCCCAAAGGACACAAACCTGGTGAGTTCTGGTTCCCACTCCAGTGGTGGCACCTGCACCTCCCTCCATCCCCAGAGCAGAGTTCCCTTGTCCCAGAGAGTCCCTGGCAGTGCAGGGATGAAGGAAACAGGACAGGCTGTGGGGATCAGAGGCAGGGCACAGCCAGGGATTTGGGGTGGTTGTGAGCCCAGGGCAGGACGTGGCCCTTGGCCTTGGTGAACCTCATCCCATTGTCCTGGGCCCATGGCTCCAGCCTGGCCAGATCCCTCTGCAGAGCTTCCTGCCCTCCAGCACAGCCACACTGCCACCCAGCTTGGGCTCACCTGGGAACTGACTGAGGGTGCCCTCCATGGCCTCATCCAGATCAGCAATAAAGAGATTTCACTGCCCTGGCCCCAGTCCTGAGCCCTGGGGACAGCCCTGGATGTGACTCCATTCCTCAGCTGCTCTGAGTGCCAGGGGTTGGATGGGGGAAATGGTGGGGTGGGGGTAGGGACAAAGTGTGATTGATTGTCAGCCATGAAGGGTCTTGATTTTCATATCTGTTCAGAGTGCATGAGGAGGGGCTGGGGATCAATATCAACTGGGGATTGCTGATAGCAATCTATAAACAGGAAAAGAAACTAAACAGGACAAAACAAATTTCTCTTCATTGTTTTCAATTTAGTAGATTCACTTTGAATACACTTCTGAAATTTGTCTAATTAACCACAGAAGAACTGAAGATTTGAATTATTCCCTTGAGCTTCTCTTGTTTGGGTGTTTTGAACAAATGTTAATGAGCCTTTTTCACTGAATTTCTCAAATGAGAAGCTCAAGAAAGAAGAGGCCTCTGGAAAAGTAAAATTCATCACCAAACTCCAAGGTGCTGAGGATCCATCCTGATCAGAGCAGGAATGAACAGAAATGGGCACAGCTTTGTGGCTGCCCCAGCTTTGGCATGGGCCCTGGGCCTGGAGCAGGAGCAGCTCTTGAGGGCCCCAAGGCCGGGGCTCTTGTGCTGCCCTGGGCAGATGGGATGGCAGCAGGGGCTGCAGAGCTCTCAGCATCTCCTGCAGAGGAGAGCAGGGCACCCAGGGAGCCTCCTTTCCCTTGGCCAGGCACGTTCCCCATGCTGGGGCTGAGTCCTGTGGCAGCTGCAGCTGCTGCTGTGCCCTTGGCAGGGGCTGAGGCCGTGGGGCCGTGCCCAGAGCAGCCTGGGCTGAGCAGAGCTGTGGGGCCAGAGCCGGCTGGGCTGGGCTGGGATCAGAGAGGCCCTTGGTGCTGGCCAGAGCTCAGGGCAGCTGGCAGAGCTTGCAGGGAGCTGGGCTGGGCTCAGAGAGCCTGGCCCAGAAACCATCAGTGTCCATCTCAGCCTGGCTGAGCGTGCAGGGGCCAAGAAGAGCAGCCCAGGGTCTGCAAGTTCTCTGGGTGGGAGCTGAGCTTGTGAGCCCCTGAGCCCTGCCAAGGGCTGGGGCTGCACCTCCAGCTCCAGAGGAGATGGGACAGATGGGAGCAGAGACAAATCATTCCTGCTGCATTCTTTCTTGTCTTTGCTTGTACAGGTGACCTGGATCCATATGTAGAGGAGGTGTTTTGTGTCAGATAACACTGGTAGAGAGAGAAGAATAATATTATGTACGTGAAAATAATATTTCATGCAGAATACACCATGAGAAAGAAAGGCAGATATGATCAGAAGAGCATCTGAGTTTTTCAGAGGATGAGAGACTCATTGATGTTCCAGTAGTCAAACCTGTTCAAATACTTTCCTCAGGGCTTCCTTGAGATGAGAGGTGGCCACTAGAGGCCAAGGCCAGCCAGAGCTCTCTGTCCTGCAGCTTTTGTCTGGGAGAACCCTTGCATACAGGGAATTTTTCAGCTGGAGTATCAATTTTGGCCATGGGCACCTGGAAAGAGGGATGGTTCTTTTCACAGGAAGGAAAGCACAGAGCCCAAGTTCTCCAGGGGTTGATGAGAGGCAACCCTCAACATTCCAAGATCATCCAGACCTGCCCAGTGGCCCCTGGGAGGCCAAACCAGCCAGACCTGTTCCATGTCCCCTTGGTTCCATGAGGCCCTGCAGTGTCACAATGTTCTCCTTGCTTCTGCAGTGTCACAATGGCCCCGTGCTTCCATGAGGCCCTGCAGGGTCACAGTGGCCCTTTGGTTCCCTGGGGCCCCACAGTGTCACAATGGTCTCCATGATTCCATGGGCCCTTGCAATTCCACAATGCTCTCCATGGATCCACGGTGCCCTGCAGGATCACAACGGCCCTTTGGTTCCACGAGGCCCTGGAATGCAGCAATGGCCTCTTGGTTCCACAAAGCCCTGCTGCTCCACACTGGGCCTTGGGACCATGTGGCCCAACAGAGCCACAGTGATGGCCTTGGTGCCACGGGGTCCTCACAGTGTGACAATGGCCCCTTCATTTCACCAGGCCTCAAAGTGTCACAATGACCCCTTGGTTCAATGCTACCCCACAATGTCACAGTGGTTTCCATGGGAAGGAAAGCACGGAGCCCCAGTGTTCCAGGGCCTGATGAACTGCAGTCACCAGAGGCCAAGGTCAGGCCTGTCTGTCTGTCCTGGCTGCTTTGTCTGGGAGCAACCCTTGGTTATTTGAAATTTTGAATGTGGAATCCCAATTTCAGCCATTTGTGCCTCAAGGAAAATGCCAGTTCTTTTCCAGAGAAAGGAAAGCACGGAGCACCTGTGTTTGGAAGGCAGGGGAGAGCTGGCCTTCTGGAGGCCAAGGCCAGCCAGACCTGTCTGTAATGGCAGCTTTTGTGAAGGAGCAATCTTTGGATATAGGACTTTTGGAGGTGGAATCCCAATTTCAGCCATGGGCACCTGGAGAAGAAGGATGGTTTTTTTCCATAGGAAGGAAGGGGTGGAGCCCCAGTGTTTTCAGGGCAGAAAAAAGGAAACCGCCAGAGGCCAGGGCCAGCCAGGAATGTCTGTCCTGTCTCCTCTTTCTCGGAGAAACCTTTGCGTATAGGAATTTTGAAGGAAAAGTACCCATTTTTGCTGTGCAGGAGGGATTGTTCTTGTCCATAGGAAGAAAAGCTCAGTGTTTGAAGGCAGGTGAGACCCAGTTCTCAGGAAGACAAGGTGAGCCAGGCTTCTTGGTAATGGAACTTTTTGTCTGGCAGCAGTCCCTGCATATTGGGAATTTTGGAGGTGATACACAGACAGACAACTCTTCAACTGATCAAAGTTTAAAAGAGCGTGTTTATTACAGTGCCAGGCATGTCAGGAGTAGTCTCCCAAAGACATGTGCAAAGAATCACAGACTCTCGTCCCCTTCTTTATCTAAAAAGATTTTACATATTCAAATGGTTTCCCAGACACCTAATACATAAATACTACCTACACTGCTTAGTATTATAATCAGCTGAATATCTATTATAGCTGGCAGTTGTCCTCTTTAATTGAGCCAGTGGTCTCTGGACACGGGTCAGTGGGTTCTTGGGGAGGAAGTAAATCTTCTTCCTTGTGGTAAAATCTTCATCCCTGTCAATTTGGCATGGCTTCTTGACCTGCTGGTCACAATCCAAACGTCCTTTCATAGTTTGATTACTCTTAGGATTCTGCTGTGTTTATGATTCCTGTTCTTGTACAATACTTCATGTATCTCCTGTCACTCCAAACATTGCTTCAGTTGTCCCCACCTGGTAATAATTATTTTCCTTGTTCAGCTCTAATCATAATATATCTCTTAGCTAACTTTGTCTCTACCTTAACCTCTTTATTCATTTAAGCTTTGAATTAAAATATATGTAGTTCTCACTATCCTAGCTGCATTTCTAGATCGACCCCATGACTGAGATGGGGAATCCTGTTTTGGCCATGGATGGTTGAATTAGAAGGGCAGGCTGTTCTTTTCCATTTGAAGGAAAGCCCAGAGCCCCAGGGTTTCAAGGGTACATGAGAAGAGATCCTCAACATGCCAAGGGCAGTTGGACCAGTCAGGCCAAGCCAGCCAGGCCTGTTCCCTGTTCCCTTGTTTCCATGGGGCTCTGCAGTGTGACAGTGGTGGTGTCATATTGGATCCTTGGTTCCATCAGGCCCAGATGTGTCACACTGGCCTCTTGTTTCCATGGGGTTCCAGGGTGTCACAATGGTCCCCTGCTTCCATGAGGCCTTGCAGTGTCACAGGGGTCTCCTTGGTGCCACAGTGTCACAAAGGACCTTTGGTTCCATGGGGTCCTGCACTGTTCCATGAATCCTTAGTTCCATGGGGCTCTGTAGTGTCACAATGGCCTCTCTGGCTCCATGGTGCCACACAGTTTGACAGCTGCCCCTTGGCCTGCCAACAATCCAGAGTGTCACAAGGGTTCCTTGCTTCCATGAGGCCTGTAGTTTCACAATGGTCTCCATGATCCCATGAGGCCTTGCAGTGTCACAACAGACCATTGGTTTCATGGAGCCCCACAGTGTCACTATGGTCCCCTTGGCTCCACAAGGCTCTCAAGTGTCACAATGGCTCTTTGGTTTCACAAGGCCTCCAAGTGTAAAATTGGCCTCCATGGTTCCATGAGGCCCTGCTGGGTCACAATGGACTTTTGGTTCCATGATGCCCCAGAGTGTCACAATGGCATCCTTGGTTCCACGGTGTCAGAATGGACCCTTCATCCCATATGTGGTGGTTTCGCAGGAAATATGTTTTTTGGGATTTCTGGGATATGCTGTGGTCAGGCCAATGGGTGCTCAGATTTTAATATTGGCACCTGGTGTGGCCAATGGGGATGTTTGGACACGCCTCTGAGAACAGTCACACAGGGGTTAAAAGCAGGGCTCTCCCCCCAGAGCCCTCTTTGAATTCCCGGCGGGAAGCGTTCCATCTCTCCCCTGGCCCAGCTGCTAGCTGGGCGGGGAGAGGGGAAAAAGCCACGTGGCCTGGAGAGGTAGGGCTGGCCCCCCCCGAGGGTGGAAGGGTGGGGGAGAGAGAGACCCCAGGAGCCATCGGACAGCTCCTCCCAGAGAGAGAGAGAGTGTCGGGCCTGGAAATCTTTGAGACTGCGGGTCGTGAGGAGCAGGTCCCGAGGGAGGAGCAGCCAAAACTGGAACCTTTCTATGTAGAGAGGCATTCCTGGAGCCAGCTTCGGAAACTGCTCACAGACACACGGAAGGATCACGGATACATGATGGCAAAAGCCCCTCATGACTTCACCTTTGTGAAGAAGAACGACCCCAAAGGACTGCATTCCGATAGGATCTACTATCTGGCAATGTCTGGGGAGAACAGGGAGAACACGCTCTTCTACTCTGAAATTCCCAAAACCATAAACAAAGCTGCTGTCCTGCTGCTTTCCTGGAAGCCCCTTCTGGATCTTTTTCCGGCCATCCTGGACTATGGGATGTACTCCCAGGAAGAGGAGTTGCTGCGGGAGAGGAAGCGGATCAGCACCATTGGGATTGCCTCCTATGATTACCACAGAGAGAGCGGCACCTTCCTGTTCCAGGCAGGGAGTGGGATTTATCATGTCAAAGATGGAGGCCCCCATGGATTCACCCAACAGCCTTTAAGACCCATTCTGGTAGAGACCAGTTGTCCAAATATCCGCATGGATCCCAAGCTTTGTCCAGCTGATGCAAATTGGATTGCATTTATCCATTGCAATGACATCTGGATATCCAATATTGAATCCAGGGAAGAAAGGAGGCTGACGTTTGTGCACGATGAACTGGCCAATGTTGAGGAGGATCCAAAATCTGCTGGCGTGGCTACTTTTGTGCTGCAGGAGGAGTTTGACAAATACACTGGCTACTGGTGGTGCCCAAACTGGATGGGGGTAAAGTTCTTCAAATTCTTTATGAAGAAAATGGTGAGTCAGAGGTAGAAATTATCCATGTCACATTGTTGCCCGATTGATTAATGACACAAAACTCGGATAAGTTTTGTGCGGTGCTTTATTGAAGGGCCCGGGGGTCCCGTGGACTCGCGTCCCAAAACCAGAGCCCCAAAATCTCGGGTACAGGTGCTCTTCTTTTATACACATAATTCATAACAAAATATCCAAGAAACAGTTCAGTGTGAATAATCGACAAGCCCCTTGTAATACATTCCTAAGTTCACAAACAAAATCGTAAATCTTCTGCCTGTCATATTGTGCTGCCTCAAAAACCGGTTAGACTCCTTACCTTCCTATACTAGTTTAATTATTTATTAAGTTCCTAAGACTACCTGCTAAGTTACACACAAAACTCAACACACACAGCTTCAAAACCAATTCACACAACTCACAGCTAAACTATAATTAAATATTTTGCTAAATTTCATTTCTTTTCCAACATTTTCCCCCCTTTTGAGCATCCTTCAGTCCTGCTGCAAGGATGCTCAACTAACAGTATTGACAGTAACATCTTCATAACGAGGTGGGGAGCGTTCTTCATTCTGCTGCCCGCGGGTCATCGCCTTCAGCAGCCGGAGAGATCGCTTTCTTTCCTTTTCGATCACACCTAAAAGGCATCTATATACAATCCATGTAGTCACTAAATATACCAAAAACATTAGTGCATAGTCTATGGCAGACGTAATACAGCCAGAGAGGTGAAGCCCCAAGGAATCAAATACTGCTCCTATCCAATTATGCTGTGCTTCCTTTTCAATTTCCTTGGTTTTTGTTTCCATTTCTGCCAATTGGGAAATATCTTTCTCAACTTCAAGTGTAACATTTGGAATGTGCACACAGCAATGATCTATGCTCCTACTCAGGTAACGACAAACTCCATGTTCTTTTAACAGTAGCAAATCTAATGCCATTCTGTTTTGTAGGGTCATTCTTGATGTAGCTTGCAATTGCAAATTTAAATCTTTAAATCCCTTCTTAGTAGCTGCTGCCAACCTTTCTGTCTGTCCTAACAAGTTGTCAAGCATTTCCCTATTTCGATATGTCGCTATTGGAGGGAATAATGACTCTAATATCCATCCAAATTTTACTCCTGAGCCAGGTTCATGCCACTGCTCCTCTAGGGAGCTTTCCCTCTTTTTGAGTCCTTTCCTTTGGGTCAATTTATTCTGTTTCCAGTATGGACACAGTGTGGGAACCCCTAGGGTGATTTGTGTTACTGATCCATCTAAAGGTAAATGTGTGGTCCACTGTCAGTGTCCCAACACCCAAACCAAATTTCCAGGGCTGTGCACAGCAGTATATCTGCAATCTATAGGTCCATTCATAGACTCCTGGCTAACCGTGTGATCATATCCCCTACACTCACATCCCCATTTTAATGCCATTTTCACCGGTACCAATCCGATTCGGTCTTCCGGTGTATCACATGTAAAAACCTCAGTACAATTCCAATCCTCTTTCTGCAGCCTAAACTCTCAGGAAGATGTAGACGTGATGATGGCCCTATAATGTGACTGATTCTTTACTCCTGACCATTGGATGCACCATTGCACTTCCCCAAGGTAACTATAATGTTCCAAAACACTGGGCCCCCATAATGTCTTCCAACTTTTCCAGGTGTCAAAATTCTGTGTGACATTCTGACAACTCATCTCATTTCGCTGGGATTTCGTTTTTATTCGTACTGTATTGCATGGCTCATCTATTGGGGTTGCAATCAAACACTTCCTGGTATTTTGAATCCAACCATAATAAGTGGGCTTCTTTTCACATTCCTCTTTAGTCATAACCCGAACAGTCATACACAAATCCTTCCATACCTCTACTGATTTGGGAACTGACTGGCAAGACCATGAAACATTCTTAAATGATTCAGGCATTTTGGTTACTGGTATGATTCCCCAGGGAATTGGTTCACCTGCAGCCTGTGGTAATGGCAAACAAGCTGTTATTTTAGTCACATTCTGCATAATCCCAAAATCTCTAATCAATCCTACCACTAAGTTTTCCTGCTCAGCACTTCGTTCTATTGTATTGTTAGCCTCCCGTCTACTCCTTCTACCATGTCTCTGTAAGGATAACATCATTCTGTCATGCCTCCCCCATGCATCTTTAGCTGCCCAACACCAATATTCTCCTGTATCGTTTGTGGTTACCTTAGTAAGATTCAGTACCGTGTTTCCTTGTTGTTTATTCTGATCTCAGCCGACTCCTTTCTTGCCTCGGCTTCTTTCGGCCCCCCGTTGCCATATTGCAATAACTTCACCGGCCTCAACTTTCTGGCTGTCAAATATAACACAAGTTAATTGAACATCCATCCCTGTAACTTTTGTTTCTCTAATCTGTACTAAAGTAGACCCTTGAACGGGTACTAGTCTCATGATCACTAGCAGCAGTATGATTAAGAAGGCAGCTTTGTGCGGAAGATCATCCGGGTTGGAGACACTATCTGGGTTTCCCATCGGAGTGGTGCCTTCTTTACCCTGGTGTAATGGATCCAAGCATCCATCCCCTGGACCTTCACCGCCGTGTAGGTTGTCATCATCACCTGGTGGGGTCCGCTCCATGATTCCCGCAGCGGATCCGTGATCCACTTCTTGACGTACACCTGGTCCCCAGGCTGGATGTCGTGAACAGGGTTCTCCAGTGTGAGCGGTCTATTCCACTGCAATGTATTTCTTAAAGAGTTCAAAATCTTATTCAGTGACATAACATACTCTGCAATTGCCTGATCCCCACTCACATGTACCTCCCCTTTTAATACAGTTGCATGATATGGTTTGCCATATAGTATCTCATATGGACTTACACCTACCTTTTCCCTTGGTTTAATTCGAATTCTGAGTAGGGCCAAAGGCAAAGCTTGAGGCCAGTGCAGTTTAGCTTCCTGGCAAATCTTTTTAATTTGCCCTTTCAGGGTTTGATTTGTGGACAGTTTTTTTACTGAGACATAGTCCATGGGAAAAGTAACGTGAGAAAGAGCATCTGAGTAAGCCACACCTGCCTAATTCAAGGACATGGTTTCTTTGAGCAAGAAGTTGTTTTATAAATTATGTGATAACAGGAGGTAAAAAAGAAGCCACAAACATCTTGAGAAAAGGTGGGATTGACTTTTTATAGCTGACCAATAGTGAGCTATAATTTTGCAATATGCATGAGCCTTATTACTGTGATTATAAAAGTATTGCTGTTAATCAATAAAGTTGAGATTCTGCTGCATTAGAGGATGAGCAAGTCTCCCGTCCACCTCGTCATTGATTCATCCTTTCCACCTGCCCACTAGACTGAGGTCTCCAGAGGGTATGCAAACCCCAGTTTATATCTAACATTCGTGCTACATCCTGCACTACCCCAGCTATAAAGTGCGGTCCCCTATCTGATGACAATCCTAAAGGTACTCCAAATCTTGGTATTATTTCTTTTAACAGGGTTTTTACCACCACCTTAGCCTGATTAGTTCTACATGGAAAAGCTTCCGGCCACCCTGAAAATGTACATACGTACACTAACAGGTATCTGTATCCTTGTGCCCTAGGCAATTCGGAAAAATCGACTTGCCAGTAATCTCCTGGTTGTGGCCCAATTTGCAACTTTCCCATTTGTACTTGTCTCCTAACTACTGGATTATTTTTCAAACGTACCGGACACATTGCATTAACTCTTTTTGCCATTGTTAACATCTGATTGGAGATTATCTCATTCTTCAAAAATTTTACCAATACTTCTGCCCCCCAATGACATTTCTTATGTTCTGTTTCCAAAATAAATTTCATTATGCGGGTAGGTACCACTATTTGTCCCATTGGTGTAACATACCACCCGAGGTAGTTCCTCTGTGCCCCTAGCAAGTTTATTAGTTTTCCATCTTCTATTGAATATTTGGGCTCCTGATTCAAGTACAGGGTAGCTGGATTTGTCCTTACCGGTACCAATGCCATTTGAGTCCATACTTCCCTAGCCACTTGTCGTGCTGTGACATCCGCAAATCGATTTCCTCTGTAAACGTCTCCTTCCGCAGTCTGATGTCCTCTGACATGCATTACTGCAACTGCTTTGGGACTGTGTACTGCATCCAATAGCTGTAGCACTTCCTCCCGGTGCTTGATGTGGGCACCCTGTGAATTCAAAAGCCCCCTTTCTTTCCATAACGCCCCGTGTACATGGACCACACCAAAGGCATATTTAGAATCTGTCCAGATATTAACCCTTTTGTCCTTGCTCAAATACAGAGCTCTAGTGAGTCCAATCACCTCTGCTTTCTGGGCCGAAGTTCCAGGTAACAAAGCCTTTGCTTCTATTACCTGATCCAATGTTACCACTGCATATCCAGCGTAGCGAGTCCCATTCTCGACGAAACTGGATCCATCGGTGTATAGTTCCCATTCAGGTTCTTCCAATGGTTCATCCTTTAGGTCGGGTCTGCTGGCATATACTTGTTCAATTACCTCTACGCAATCGTGCACCAGTTCCCCAGCCTCCTGGTCACTGCGTAGAAACTCTGCTGGATTAACATGATTAGTAGTCCTTATTTCAATATCATCCTGTTCTCTCAGGATAGCCTGGTATTGCAACATTCGGTTTGATGATAGCCAATGACGCCCCTTTTGCTCCAAAACAGCCATGACCATATGGGGAACAAACACTTTCATTTTTGCCCCCAAAGTCAATTTCCGGGCCTCTTGAATGAGGATTATTGTTGCTGCCACGGCCTGTAAACACGAAGGCCACCCGGAACTTACCGAATCCAGTTGTTTAGAGAAGTATCCTACTGGCCTCTTCCATGATCCCACCTTCTGGGTGAGGACCCCCAATGCCAGTTTTTGCCTCTCATTCACGTACAACTGGAATTCCTTGGTCAGGTCAGGAAGTCCCAGGGCTGGGGCCTCTTTCAGTGCCTGCTTCAGCTCCTGGAAGGCCTTCTTTCGCTGTGTCGTCCACTCCCACTGATGCTGCTTCAAAGCCTCATACAGTGGCTTGGCTAGGAGACCGAAATTCATGATCCACAGTCGACACCATCCCACCATCCCTAGAAAAGATCTCAATTCTTGATGATTACGAGGCAAAGGAATAGCACATATTGCTTCTATTCGGTTTACTCCCAAACGTCTCTGTCCCTGTGTGATCTCGCAACCGAGATAAATGACGCTGTTTTTGAGCAGTTGAGCTTTTTCCTTAGAAACCCGATACCCTGCTTGGCCCAGCATGTTGAGTAATTTAATTGTTAATTCCACACACGTTTCCCTTTCCTTAGTAGCCAGAAAGATGTCATCCACGTACTGCAGAACTACATACAAGGATGGAGATGTTACCTGGGTTGTCTTCCATACCTCTAGCTCCTTGGCCAGCTGTTTTCCAAAAATAGTAGGGCTGTGGCGGTACCCTTGTGGAAGTCTGGCCCACGTAAGCTGCTTCTTTCTCCCAAAATCAGGATCTTCCCACTCGAAAGCAAAATATTTCCTACTCTCTACTGCCAGTGGGATGCAGAAGAAGGCAACTTTAAGGTCAATCACTGAAAACCATTTAAACTCCTCTGATACAGATGTTAACAAGGTATAAGGATTTGCAACAACTGGGTGTATGTCTTTCACTATTTCATTAATAGCCCTTAAGTCCTGTACCAAACGATACTTACCATTAGGCTTCCTCACTGGAAAAATTGGAGTATTATACTCCGATTCACATTCCTGTAATATTCCTTGAGCCAAAAATTGTTTAATTAACGGGGCTACTCCCCTCCTTGCCTCAAGCTTCAAGGGGTATTGCTTTACCCTCACTGGTTGGGCCCCTTCCTTTAATTCCACCTTTACTGGCTGTGCAGCTTTAGATTTTCCGGGGACCCCTGACTCCCATACCCAGGGTACTACAGCCTGCTCAATTTCTTCTGGAATAGGAGAGGCATCCACTTCCTTAATCACAAAAAGGCCTGCTATTTGTTCCTCAGGTATTTCCAATTTCACCCTTCCCTCTTCAAATATTATTTTCACATTAAGTCGGGACAACAGGTCCCTGCCGAGAAGGGGTGTGGGGCAATTTGGCATGTACAAAAATTGGTGATCTAATTGTTTCCCCCCAAACCTAAGATTTAAAGGTTGTAAAAATGGTTGTTTCTCTAGCTTCCCTGTTACCCCCACCACCTGTTGTGTATACACTATTGTATCACTCAAAGGTCCCAATCGTTTATTAAGTACAGAATATGTGGCTCCAGTATCTACCATAAATTCTTGATCCTTTCCATTTATCTCTAAAACCACCCTCAGATCCCGGTCTAGTCAGCTCTGGTTCTGATAGTTTCCCAAAACTAGTGCTTGAGCAACATCGGCTGGTCCTCTCGTAAATCCCTCCACAGAAGTGTTCCCCATTGTCCTTAATCCTATGTTTACCATGCCCGTACTTCTTCTAACTGGGCATTCATTTTTCCAGTGTCCCAATTGTCGACAAAACGCACACTGGTTTGGATCAAACCTCCCCGTGTTAGGTGCAAACCTAAATCCTCCCTGACCTCTTGCCATCCCCCTCTGTCTGCGATTAGCTCCTCCTCGACTTCGACCCCTAAAGCCTGCTCCTGTCTGTTGCATTACAGCCAAAATACTAGCTTGCTGTCTTTTTACAGTTTCTTTTTCCCTGTTATTGTATACCTTCCATGCTACCTCCAACATTTTATCCAAACTCCGAGTATCTTCCCCTTCCAGCTTTTGTAACTTTTTCCTAATATCCTCCTGCGATTGCCCCATAAACAACAATGCCAATTGAGGTTTTCCTGATTGCTCCTCTACATCTAAATTTGTAAACTTCCGAGCCGTGTCCTTTAATTGTTCCAAGAAAGCAGAGGGAGACTCATTCTTGTCCTGCTTGACCGAATGCAACCTGGACCAATTCATAGTCTTAGGTATTCCTGTTCTAATTCCTTCCACCAACAATTCCTGATATCGTCTTACAGCCCTTATTCCCCCCGTAGAGTTCGGATCCCACCTGGGTTCCTCAGTCGGTACCAACTCATCAACTGTTTCACTCAGTGCTCTCAGTCTAATTTCTTCTCGGGTCTTTTCCCGAGTGGCTTTAATAACCATTTCCTTTTCAGTGGAGTCCATTATAGTGTCTAATAATACCTGTAAATCATTCCAGTCCGGATTCTGAGTTTTTATTACCATTTTAACCACCCTAGCCACTCTCTCCGGATCTTCCCGGTAACTCCCTGCTGATTGCTTCCAGATTACCAAATCCCCCGGAGAGAAAGGCACCTTTATAAGTATCCTTTCCCCCTGTGGTCCCACAGCTTCCCTTAAAGGCGCAATCAATTGTGGCTGCCCCTTCAGCCCCCTCCTCCCCTTGCGAGTTCGCTCCGCTAACGGAGTTCTTTTAATACTCTCCTTCTTTTCGTCCTCAGCATAGGTATCACTCTCACTGGATCCCATTTTTATAGATATATCAACAGGGGGGGCCGAAGGCGCATTAGAAGCAACCGAAACCCTCGGTGGAACAACACAATAAGACAATTCTTCTTCAACTGAAGGATACAAATTACTCTCCTTTCTCTCCTTACATGCAAAACACTCACTCTTATCATTCACTTCCAAAACCAAAATTCCACACTCTTTTTGCCATTCCTTTTTCCGATACAAAACAAAAAACAAATCCAAATATGGTATTTCATCCCATTTCTCATTTCTCCTTAAAAATTGCATCAAAGATTCCATAATTTCCAGTCCCAGTGTACCATGTATCAGCCACCCTGTTTCCCCAATCTCATATTCAGGCCACCAACGATTACAATAATCTATCATTTTACTTTTATCCAATTCTTGACAAAACCCTTCACTTTTCCACCGCTTCAATATACACCCCAATGGAGTATTTTCAGGTATTTTACCATTAGCTTGCACTAACGTTTTGAAAGTTTTAAGAGACATCATGTTACAGCCTTTAATTCCACCTTAAATCCCAGTAAACCAATATCACAGCAGTTCCACCTTTAGTTCCAATAAACCAATATCACAGCAGTTCCACCTTTAGTTCAAATAAACCAGTATTACAAAAGTTCCACCTTTAATTCCAAGAAACCAATATTACCATCTCGCCGTCCTTCCCAAAAAAATCAAACAGGAGGCGAGTCCTGATCCCGCGTACTTAACGTACGTCTTACGGTCAGGGCCTAGGCTTTTCCACCACCAAATCCAAATCCAATTACCACCTTTTAATATAAAGCACCTTCGGGCTTACCTTTTGCAGCTCGTCCGATAGGCGCGGGGGTCGGAGCACGGATCGATGACTCCTCCGAGAAGCGCTCGGTGCCAGCGTGGAGTGAATCGAGGCGTGAGCCGCCCTGCTGCCTTCGGAGAATCCTGCCGCGGTTCGCCAAAAAGCTGTTGCCCGTTTGATAAATGACACAAAACTCAGATAAGTTTTGTGCGGTGCTTTATTGAGGGCCCGGGGGTCCGTGGGCTCACGCCCCGAAGCCAGAACCCCAAAGAAATCTCGAATACAGGTGTTCTTTATACTCATAATCCATAACAAAAAGATATCCAAGAAACAGTTCAGCATGAATGATCGACAAGGCTTTTGCAATCATTCCTAAGCTCAAAAATAAAATCATCCATCTTATACCTATCACATTGTGTGCTACTCAAAACCGGTTAAACAAGTAACCTTCCCTATACTAGCTTAATTTTTTATTAAGTTCCTAAGGCGACCTGCTTGGTTACACACAACTAAACACACAAAACTCAACACGCAGCTTCAAACCACACGACTTATAACTAAACTATAATTAAACATTTTACTAAATTTAATTTCTTTTCCAACAGTAGTGTCCATTGATCTTTCTCTTTATTGAGGGCACTCACGTTTCCAGTGTCCCGTTTGGAAGCAATAGGCGCACTGGTTTGGCCCTATTCTAGCTGGGTGGGGTTGGAACCTCCCTCCCCCTCTCACTGGGTAGCCTCTACCCCTACCCCTGGTATTAGGTCCCAAATGGTTTGTATTTTGAGCTGCTACTGCTACAGCCACTACTCGAGCTAGCCTCTTATCTTCCTTTTTCTTTTCCTCTATTTCTCTATTATTATATACCTTCCATGCCTCATTCAGCAACGTCTCCAGGTTTTTATTTGCTGGATGTTCAAGCTTTTGTAATTTCTTCCTGATGTCTGGATTATTCTGTCCATTCATTAATCCTAACAGGTGTTGTTTCCCTTCTTCCATTGCTGGGTCCAGGGGTGTGTATTGTCTCATGGCTGCCCTAAGTCTATCCAAGAACTCTGATGGGGTCTCATCCTTTCCCTGCCTGATGTCATATAGCATCGACCAATTGATAGCCTTAGGGATCGCATTACGCAAGCCCATCGCTATCAGTTTTCTATACTGCACCAGCCGCCGATAGTGCTCTGCGTTGCCCGGGTCCCATTCTGGTTTACTGCTGGGGAAATTATCTTCTAGTCTCCCTGATAATACTTGAGCATGTCGTTTTCCTGTTTCCAATATGAGTTCCCTTTCTGTATCTGTCAACTCTGACATCATCACCTCTATATCTTCCCAATCAATATCTCAATTCTTTGCCATTAATTCAAACCTCTTCGCTACTCCCTCTGGATTCCTCCTGAAGTTCCTTGCCTCATCCCTCCAATAGTTCAGATCACTCGTCGAGAACGGCACCTTTACTCTAGTCCTTTCCCCTATCATTGGCATAAGTTGTCGGAGAGGAGCTATCGTATGATTCCTTTCCTCTCTTTGCTTTGCTTCCCTCCGTGCCACAGATCTGGTATAATACGAGTGACTGATCCCCTCCCTGGGATCTTCTTCCTGTGCCTCAATGTCTTCCCTATTCTTTCTCTTCTCTTTTCTCTTTCCCTTTTCCTGTTCTTCATTTTCACCTTCTATTTCTGTTTTTACTCTTTTCCTACTACTCCCCTAGCATGGTTTACACAGTCCAACCGCCTCTCGCTCTGCATCTGTAGCCTTTCTTCCCACATCTGCTGGCGCCTATCCTGTTCCGGGCTACTGTCCTCCTCATCTTCTGTTCCCTTTCCATCTCTCTTATCCTCTATCTGAATTACTATATTCAGCTTCTGTGAGTTGTTCTCTGCCTCCCTTTCACATGTCTCATTGTCATTCTTCTCACTATATCTCAACTTAGAGACGTCGCCTCCCAGTGAGTTACTTTTGTCTTCAGTCCTTGGTGTGCTGGTTTCCATTCTACAGGTACCTGATTTCCATAAACTTCCATTCCTAGGTGTGCTACTATCCCCACATGGACTTAGTTCGGGCAGGCTGCATGTCTCCCCTTGGCTCTCTGCTCCTTGTGGACTGCCTTCTTCTAGTCTGGGTGGGCTGTCAGCCTCCCTGTAGCTCCCCGACCCCTGTGGACTATCTGGTCCCTGCGGGCTGCTTTTCCTCTCGTCAATCCCCGATTTTAATGGGCTACCCTCCTCCCAACTGTTGTCTAGCTTCTGAGGGCTGTGCCCAAACTTAGATTTCCACCATCGTTCCAGTTCCTTTAATGGGCTAGGATCCCTTTGTTCCTCTTTTGGCCTGGGAAGAGGCCCTTCCCGTCCTGGGGCGAATGGATGGTATTCCCACAGGCTTATTTCGCTCTCCTTTCCACTGTCCCTTCTTGTTAACTTAAGACATTGTTGCCCAATGCTACATGCATCACAGCAACGTTCTTTAGGCTTTGAGCCTTTCTTATCTTTTTCCAGGGCTAGTACTAGGGGGTCCTGAGGTGCTACGTTTACCCCACACTCTTTTTGCCACTCTGGCTTATTTCTTAGGGTAAAGAACATGTCAGCATACATCACTTCGTCCCATTTATTAAGTCGGCGGAGGAAAAGCATCAGTTGTAAAATAGTGTTATAATTAGTTGTTCCCTCCGGCGGCCATTTCTCATTGTCATCTAACTTATACAATGGCCACCACTGTGTACAATATTTAAGGAGTGTCTTTTTACTTATGTTTCCCCCCGGAATCCCTCCCAAGTCCTTCCAGTGTTTTAGGATACATCCTAAGGGGGTTTTCATATTTACGTCCTTACTCTGTTGACCTCCCATTGCTATTCCCTGTGTCTGCGTTTTCTGTTTAACCAGAACAGTCTCTTTCCCGCAAGTACTGTATGCCAATTTATTTTAACACTTCATACACACAATTTCCAATCGCTTTGTCCATTTCCGACCTGGCTTCTCGCGAAGAACAGGAAATGCGGAGTGGGACTCCCTCTCGCTTCGCAGTGATGCTGCGTCTCATTCACTCTCACCCATACCCACACACCTTTATGAAATAGTTCCTACCTTATAGTCTATATCAGAACAGACTGTTTTACCAGGTAGGGTCACGAGAGGTCGCCTACAGATCATGAGATACCGGTTTCCTAGATTCATGCAATCGCAAGGCACCGTAGACAGTATAACAATTGCAGCTATAAGATTACATAGAGAGTGACAAGACGTCTCCTGTAAGATTTTGCAACGGACACATAGAACAGACACAAGAATACCACCAACTGACCGACCTCTCTCCCGGTCTCAGAGAGCAATCTTAGTTCTTGACCCTTAATTCACAGTATTGTAACATTAAACACAATGTTAAAACAAGTTTCCCACATAATAAGAACAAATACTCCGTCCAGCAGGACTTTAACCTGTGTTTCTATTACCGGGCCTCTAACCCAGAACAAACCAAAGATACCAAATACTCCTTCCAGCAGGACTTTAACCTGCGTTTCTATTACCAGGCCTCTAACCCAGAATAAACCAAAGATACCAAATACTCCTTCCAGCAGGACTTTAACCTGCATTTCTATTACCGGGCCTCTAACCCAGCTGGGATTCTTTACCAGGGCGTCCCCCGGCTTTCCCTTCGAGCGGTCACGTCTGACCCTCGTTTCCCAATAAAGCGCTTTACCGTAAAACCTATAAGCTGTCACAGCCATTCTTCTTAAGAAATCCTTTCTTAGGATTTTCCTTGCTGGAGCTCAGAGGCTTACCAGCAAATGTAAACAATTATTATCTGCTGCTGTGGAATGCAGCAGATTCACCTGTGGTTGGATGGTCAGCAGATGTTTGGATATGTTGACCATTCACAGCAGGACTGCTATCGCTCTGTGCTGGGACACAGACATTGTTATTCATTGCTTTCTATCTCTCTGTTAGCTTAGCAGCTTCAGAAGAAGCTCCCTGCCTTTCTATCTTTATGTAATATAGTTATAATGTTATATATATATCATAATATAATAAATCTAGCCTTCTGATCATGGAATCAAGAGCTTGTCTCATCCATCCATCTACAAACCCCTGCCTCAACGGCAACAATAAGCAAAGATAAATACCTCTTAATTTGGAGCAGGAGATGCAGAAAGTTCTTGTCCACCGGTGCGCGTTGGCTGGGGGATGGGGATCTCTTCTGACAGAAATCTGTCAGGGGCCCCGAAGAGGTCCCGGCACCCCCGAGCCAAGGCTCGGAAGGACCCTTTTCAGTCCTGCCGCGGTCGCCAAAATGATGCCGAATTTTGCCCCAAAAGGCGATAGTAAGCTGCCCAGAGACTGGATTTGAGGTCTATAGGCAGGAGGTATTTATTGGAAACGCATTGGAGAAATCACTAAATGGATTTCTGAGTTATGGACAGCAAAAGCAGGTTTTTATACAATTTTGAACAAGGATTACATCATTTATTACATGCATATAGGCGGAGGCTTCCGGGAATTCTTGGTTTTCCTTAGTTAAATTTTAAGCTTTTCCTAATTTGGACGGCTTCTTGTTGTTCTTGACATGTTTTTCCATGGCTTGGCAGAAGTTACTGTTGTATTTGGCTTGATCCTAACGGCTTGGCAGGTCACTTTAACTTATTGGCTTCCACTTCTGCTTTCTTCATCAAATATTCTAATTCCAAAGTTTCCCCTGTGAGTGTATTTTAGATTATTTATAAACTTATCTAGATATCTGATCAAGGTTCTTCCTAACAGTGTATTTTAGGTTATTTTATTAACTTCTGCGATTCCCTTGATATACTTGTAAGTGTCTTTTAATTCTTTTATTTCTCAGAAGCTATTGTTCATTATAATAAATGGCTTCATATTGCAGGGAGTGAAGGGGGAGAGAGAAGTGCACAATTTTTTTTTCCTCCAGACATTGCTCTCACTCCCCCACATTCCTCCTCCTGGCCTGTTGTTTTCTGCAGACAGACAGCGGACAGAGCTCTTCTTTTGCTTTTTAGTTAGTGTAAGCTAGCTGAGGCAAAGAAGTTCCCTGGACTGTGGTTGGTTTTTTTTCCCCTTTTCTTTGGACCTCTTGAAACCCACACTGGGCTGAACACCCAGGGAAGCACCAGCAGCTCACATTTCTGGCCCACAGGCTGGGTCTGACCTGTGAAAATTCCAGCACTGGAGGGACTGAGCAGAGACTGAGTGAGCTGCAGCCCAGGGATGGGGTTTTCTAAGTTTGTCATCACTTTTAGAGTGGCAAGGGGTCTCATTGTTTGATATTGTTTTAGTTTTATTGTTTAATAAATAGTTTTTTTCCACTTTCTCCAAGGAGGTATTGTTTTTTCCTCCCAGACCAGTTGAGGGGGGGGAGGGGCCAATTGGATCTTTTTTCCTACTGGAGATGCTTGGGGGATTTTTCCCTAAATTCACACTAAACCTGGACAGACTGGAAAAGCCCTCCTCTACGAGCATATCCAGCAGGGCAGTACTGGTCTTGGTTTTGAAGATGTGCGAATATGCTCTGAGCCCAGTGCCCATGGTGCTGGTCTCTTCCGCCTGAATTTTCTTGATGAATTGGTAGACCAGCTGTAGGAGAAGGGCAAGAAGGCAGGGATGTTGCAGGGAATGCTCCAAGCGCGGTGCCAGCAGGCCCAGCCCAGGTGGGGATGGCTGCAGGTACCTGCGCTGTTGTGCGGAAGAGGCCACGGGCGGGGTCCTGCTCTCGTGTGCGCTCCAGGGCTGCACCTGGCAAAGAGCGAGCGCAGCCAGAGCTGAGGGGCTGCGGGAGAGGCCGGAGAACACAGCCCAGCCCTGTGCTGCCCAGGCAGGGACAGCCCTGGGATGGCCCAGGGGATGGAGCACGGCCCCTGCGGGGTGTCTGCCCGACCTCTCTTCCGTCCTGTCCATGGCTATGGGATGGCATGGGATGGGATGCAATGGGAAGGGATGGGATGGGATGGGATGGGATGGGATGGGATGGGATGGGATGGGATGCAATGGGATGCAATGGGATGCAATGGGATGGGATGCAATGGGATACAATGGGATTCAAAGGCACCAAGCTGGCTGCAGGCACCAGCCCTGTGGCCAAGCTCTTCCACTCACCCTCCTGCAGCAGCTCCAACGGCACCACCTCTTTGGTGTCCTGTGCTGGGGCAGCTCCAGGACCTTCTTCCTCCTCTTACCCCCAGGCCACCTTGGGCACTCTCAGGGGTCTCTGCTCCATGTCAGTGACTGCATTTGTTGGTGCTTGCAGGAGAGATGCCTCTGAAAATCTCTGAGTCAGCAAGTCCTGCAGTCGTACCTGGAAGGCACCTTCAAGACAGAAGCCTCGGGAAGGCTACAGGACAGCAAGTCCTGCACTCCAGTCTTGAGGGCTCCTGCCACAAGGACAGGAGACTCCTGTCAAGGATTGTGGTCAGGGCTTGAGGGCACTGGAGGCAGGGATGGGAGATGCTTCTGGAGCACCAAGTGCTACGCTCTGCCTTCGAGGGCATCTGCAGAAGAGAAGCCTAGGGAAGGCCACGGGTCACCGAGTGCTGCGGTCTGGCCTCGAGCTCAGCTGCAGGAATATCGCCTGGGAAAGGCTCCAGTCAGACAGCAACGATTGCACTGTGCGGGGGCTCCTCACAGCACTGCTCTGTCTCGTTCTGCCCCGTTGTGTGCTCCGAGCACCCGGGCAAGCTTCTATTTCCCCCGTGTCACAAAGGGCCCTTGGTCACCGGGTTCTGTTCCATGCCACAGTGACTGTGCTGCAGCGTGCCACCCAGGGTCCTTGCCCACACTGCCTTCTGGCCTGGGGCTGCCCCCAGGCTAGCCAAAGTGGCCCAGCTTGGAAGGAATCCCTGGCCCCAGGTGTCTAGGACAGCCCAACAGGATCTTTGGGAAGGGCTCAGACCATCAGCAAATGCTGCCCGGCTCTGTGGGATCACGGCAGCGGAAGGAGCCCCAGGGATGCCAACATTCAAAAGCTCTCACTCCGTGCTGAAATTATTTTCTCATTGAAGTCATTCCTTTTAGCACAAAAACACTTCAGTGGTCAAGGCACAGAAGAATCTGTCATTTAAGAATCCTCAGTTCAGGAAAGCTTTACTTCCCATTGTTCAACTCAAGTAGTTCTAAAAAGTTGCCAACTTCTCAAATTCATTGGGATGACTGAGAAGGTGAAGAGTTGGAATTTTGCTTCCCTTCTCAAAGCAGCAATTCATTTACCTTAACATCACCCACTGAAGCCATAAAATATTTAGCCTACAAGAAATAATGGGTTAAAACATAGAATGTGAAGCATTTGGAGAAAGTATAGCATTTAGGAAACACCCGGAGCAATAAATTGGCTAGGACTAGGAACACAATGACAGGAGAGGAAGATAAGGATGAAAACCACCGGACAAAGCACACTTAGAGCCAAAGCTAAAGCATGTTTAATGCCAATATGTCAAGTTGACCCTAGGAGCCTGGCCAAAGCATAGGAACTCAGCCAACTACACCGGGAATGGACCAAATTTGGAGAGAAGTTCAAAAGTTTAAAGAGGAAGACTCCTCGGAGACCCTTGCCCACGATGAAGGCCGACCGGAACTTCCCCCGAGAAGATCCTCAAAACAGAAGTTCCCGCCCACGCTCCGCCTACGGCACGCCCCATATGAATATGCATGAATATGATGTAATCCCAAACCTAAAACTGTATAAAAGGCACGCTTTTGCTGTGAGACTTCGGAAATCCCTTTAGAGATTTCCCCAACGCGCGCGTTGCTAATAAAATACCTCCTGTCTATCTGACCTAAACTGAGTCTCTTAGACAGTTATTATATCGCCTTTTGGGGCAAAATTCGGCATCAGTTCTGGTGACCCAGGTGGGACTAAACAGGAGATCCAGACTTTGAGGGGTCCCCCCGAAGAGCCGGTCCGGGGCCGGGACCGTCTGGGGCCCCTGACGGATTTTTGTCAGAAGAGACTCCCCTCCCGGGCCAGCGCTCTTCGGCAGAGGAAGGATTCCCTGCATCTCCTGTTCCAATTAAGAGGTATTTTAATTGTTTATTGGTTTTGGTTTAAAGCGCTTTATTGGGACACGGGGGTCAGACGTGACCACCGAAGGGTAAACCAGGGGACGCCCTGGTAAAAATCCCTAATTGGTACCATTTGTGTTCGATATCTCGGACATCATAGGTTTTGGTACCATTGGTGTTTGTCCCTAATTGGTACCATTTGTGTTCGATATCTCGGACATCATAAGTTTTGGTACCATTGGTGTTTGTAAAATCCCTAATTGGTACCATTTGTGTTCGATGTATCTCAGGCATCATAGGTTTGGTACCATTGGTGTTTGATATTTGGAATTGGTGTTTTTATTGTTGGTGGTTGGAACCTTTGGAAATTATTTCTAACATTGTGTTTAATGTCGTAATATTGTGAGTTTAGTTAGTGTGTCTCGTGTGTTCGTTTTATGTGTTTGTTGCAAAGTTTTACAGGAGACGTCTTGTCACTCTTTATGTAATAGATTGAAACGCGCATTGTGCTGTCTACGTGCCTTGAATTTGGGAAGCCGGTACCTCACAGTTTGTAGGCGACCTTTTTGTGACCAAACCTGGTAAAACAATTTTATTTTATAAGTGCGTGGTGTATGTAAGGGCGAGTGAGACGCAGCATAGCTGCGAAGCGAGAGGGAGTCCTGCTCCGCATTTCCTGTTCTTCGCGAGAAGCCAGGTCGGAAACGGACGAAGCGATTGAGATTGTCTGTATGAAGTGTTGAAATATATCAGCATATCGTGGTTGCGGAAGAGGGACTGTTTCGGTTAAACAGAAAACGCAGATACAAAGGATAAGCATGGGAGGTCAACAGAGTAAGGACGTAAATATGAAAACCCCCTTAGGGTGTATCCTAAAGCATTGGAAGGACCTGGGAGGGATTCCGGGGGGAAACATAAGTAAAAAGACACTCCTTAAATATTGCACGCAGTGGTGGCCATTGTATAAGTTAGATGACAATGAGAAATGGCCGCCCGAGGGAACAATTAATTATAATACCATTTTACAATTAATGCTCTTCCTCCGCCGGCTCAATAAGTGGGATGAGGTGATGTACGCAGACATGTTTTTCACCTTGAGGAATAAACCTGAGTGGCAAAAAGAGTGCGGAATTAATGTAGCCCCTCAGGATCCTCTAGTATTAGCCCTGGAGAAAGATAAGAAAGGTTCAAAGCCTAAAGAACGTTGCTGCGATGCATGTAGCATTGGGCAACAATGTCTTAAGTTGACAAGAAGGGACAGTAGAAAGGAGAGCGAAATAAGCCTGTGAGAATACCATCCATTTGCCCCAGGACGAGAAGGGCCCCTCCCCAGGCCAAGAGAAGAACAAGGAGATCCTACCCCATTAAAGGAACTGGAGCGATGGTGGAAATCTAAGTTTGAGCACAGCCCCCAGAAGCTAGACAACAGTTAGGAGGAGGGCAGCCCATTAAAATCAGGGATTGACGAGAGGAAAAGCAGCCCTCAGGGACTGGATAGTCCACAGGGGTCAGGGAGCTACATGGATGCTGACAGCCCACCCAGACTGGAAGTTGAAAGGGAGGAAGGCAGTCCGTCGGAAGCAGAGAGCCGAAGGGAGGCACGTAGCCTACCCGAGCTCAGTCCATATGGAGATAACAACACCTCCAGAAATGGAGGCGTTTGTAGGATGGAAACCAGTACACCAAGGACTGGGGACAAAAGTAATTCACCGGGAGGCGACATCCCTAAATTGAGATACAGCGAGAAGAATGATAATGAGACATGCGAAAAGGAGGCAGAGAGTAACTCACAGAAACTGAACACAGTAATTCAGATAGAGGATAAGAGAAGTGGAAGGAGAGCAGAGGATGAGAAGGACAGCAGCCCGGGACAGGATAAGAGCCGACAGATACAAAAGAGGCGACAGACGCAGGATGAGAATCGGATAGATTGTGTGATAGAGATAGGAGAGGAAAATGAAGAGCAGGAAGGGGGAAAGAAGAAAGAGAAGAGAAAGAATAGGGAAAGCATTGAGGCACAGGAAGAAGATCCCGGGGAGGGGACCAGTCACTCGTATTATACCAGATCTGTGGCACAGGGGGAAGCAAAGCAAGGGGAGAAAGGGAATCACA